>JAACJA010000046.1:0-226951 GCA_017140755.1 Calonectria hongkongensis | reverse complement strand
GGGGGGGGGGGGGGGGGGGGGGGGGGGGGGGGGGGGGGGGGGGGGGGGGGGGGGGGGGGGGGGGGGGGGGGGGGAGATGGATGGGGGATGTGTGGATGTGGATGGGGTTGCGCATTGGCAAAAAGCCTGGCGAAGGCAGAAAAAAAAATTATTAAAAAAATATAGACGGAGGGAAAAAAAAAACACAGGTACCTACTTCGTGCAGCGCTGGGAGATTTCTCAAAACGATGCACGCCCCTCACACACACTCGACACACCCTTGCGCATCTGGTCTTCTTATTAAGCTCGGAAGCCAACCTGGTAGGGAAGTGGATGGCATGGTTGGAGGGCCTTGTGCGGTAGAGCAGGAAGAGGGTGTGTGTGCAGGCCCCCGTTCAGGTCCCCAAGTCGGAGACGACGGAGAGCAAATACAAGCAGACAGGAAACAAAGATGATCCCAGATCGGCCCAACCCCCTGCCTGGTTGATTCTCTCGTGTCCTTGGTTGCTCGCCGATTCCATACACCTTCCCGCCCGTCCCGCCGGTGAAGCTCAGGTCACCTGTTTCCCGCGGCCCCTCTCGTGCCTCGCGGTGCTTCCAGACGGGGTCGTCCAAGTCTGAGTCTGAGAGCGCATGTTGCGTGGTGCCACTAACAAATGAAGCTCACAGCATGTGCTCTGCGCGAACGTGGGATGTGGGATCCCTGGGATGGGATGTGCAGCGTTGCGTTGATGTAGAAGGTGATTGAGCTTCCATACAGTTACATGGCACGGCCGGGTGGGGCAGGCAGAGAGGGCCGAATAAAAATACATCGGAAGGCCGATGGGCTAGGAGAAGCAGGAGAGAAGCCGAAAGGATAGGGCCTGCAGCGCCTTTGCAGCCTGCACTGCTGCACAACAGCGCAGCAGATGGTTGTCATTTGCTCCGGGATGGTGGGCGCATCGAGTGAGCAGCCTAGGTGCTTTTTGGCTGTTGAGGTCTAGGTCTAGGCCAGGACCAACCAAGCAAGGTTGAAAAGAGGCAGGGAGATCAAGGAGGGAAGGGATGATGCCAGAGGAAACAGCCCCCAAAAATTTTTGACAAGGCAATTAATCGATCAATCAATCAATCAATGGCCACCTATGCAGCTATTACAGTGTACCTGCAACAGGACCTACAGGACCTACAGGACCTTACAGGACAGGACAGCAAACTCCGGCACCTCAGCGCTCCTTCTGGGAGTCACAGAGAGACAGGGCCCTCTTTTTGTTCCAACCACGTCTCGAGTCGGTATATCAGCACGCGGGCGACCCTATGCCCGCAGCGTGGGGTCTGGCTTTGGTTTTGGTTTGGGGCCCGTCGCTGCATCGGCGGGCTGGCGTTTCACTGCAGTTAACCTCTTTTGTCTCTCTTCGCCTCCAAATTGGCCGTCTCATTCACATGTTGCTAATGATAGGTTCATCGACGTCGACGGCCTTATGCGTCATGAGCATGGGGCTGGCCTGTTGCTCTCTTGCGCCGCCACGCTGCCGCGCTCGCGTGCAGCTGCTGGAGTGCCTTAGTCCCGTCCGGACTCTCTCTGTATTATTAGCACGTAGCACCCCTAGCACCGGGGAGCGCCCACCCAGCAAACAAAGTGCGCTGACGACGGGGAGTTTGAGGGGTGAAGAAACAAGCCACCTACTCGGCCGTTGCAGGACTGGCTGCGCTTTCTTGGCCTCCGTCACCCAAAGGGTCCAATTGGACTCGACGTAATTGATCCAGAGCACTCGGGCAGAAGATGGCACCTCCTGCAAGATCTGACCGATGTCACTCGCTGACTTACTTGGATAAGCCTGCGCAAGAAGGGTGAGCGTCATGCCATGTCAGGTTTCCACGCGCACGAAGCAGCAGTCTTGTTGGTTTCTGATTCAATGTACTTTGTTCGTATCCTAACCAGCCAAAAAAAAAAGGTTGATTATGATGATGATGATGCCGGCCAGGTTCCGACTCGCGGCCTTTTGCCAGCTCCTCTATTTGCTGGTGGTGAAGATCAACGTGCACAAAGTCTCCATACTGGCCCCTCGTGCCGGACCTGTTGTAGCGCCGGTCGTCCCTTGCTAGTTCCACAACCCAAAATGCTCTGGCCAAGAGTTATCCGGCGATACGTCCCGAGGGCAGGCTAGAAAACTGCTAAACGAAGAGGAAAAGCGCTCATTAGTCGGCCAAGGAGTGGTTTGTCATGTCTCTTGTTCATTCTCGCCATGATTCTGCTTGTCCCCTTCTTTTGCCTTTATCGGATCGACACCGATATGGAGCCTGCATAGCGGATCCAATGCAATCACATTCTCTCAACACTGAGCTAAACAAGCTCTCAACGCATGGCAGCCAGCCATGACAGGACAGGACAGGACAGGGCCAGACAGGACAATGGCTGTGTGGTGGTGGTGCTGAACTGTTCTGGACTGGTCGGGTCAGGTAGCACAGGACGGAGCTGCACCATGCAAGGAAGGCAGAGCCATGTCCATTTGCGGCACAGGCATTGGCCGCCGTTGAGCAAAGGCGATCGTGTTTCTGCGTGTCCCCCCAATCCCAATCTCCCTTCCCATCCTAGCCTGCTGCTGTCGGTGACCTTGCCTAGTTGGAACTGGGGGAGTAAGAAAAAGCCAAGGACAAGACAGGTACCGTACATAGACGCGGGCCTGTGAGGTGCTGGGAGTGACCCCCTCTTCGAGCCCAAGACCGTCTCAGCTACAAAGAAGCATAACATGTCTTGGACATGGTTGATAGCTCATGGATGGTCTTTCCGAAACACGGACCAACCGGTAGCAACGGGATTTTCCTTCAGATCTACAGAGCAGAGGGTCCATCGGTGGCAGCATGCCAACATGATGTATACTGCAGCAGATGCAGGAGCGCGTGGCCAGTCCCAGAGCCAGCACCAGGACTGTCATGCCCCTCCCTCGGGACTACTACTCACGAGCAGAGGCGAGACCCGAAACGAAGGGCTTTTTTTGGGCCAGGGCCAGGTCAAACTAAGCTTGGGTCCCGAGCAGAGGCCAGCGCCCCCCCTGTGATTCCAGCAGAACTTCGGGAACCTCAGCGCTTGGGTCTTCGAGGGATCCGCCGGACTGGACCCTTGGGACCACAAGCACCCCTCCCCTCCACTCTATCGAAGAGGGGCGGAGACAGAGGAGAGAGACACGCGGACAGGAGCGGGGTGTGACTCTGCTGGACGTTTGGCGTATTTGTCAGTGATGGGACAAGGACAAGTCAGGCCCAGGTCCGGTGGCCTGGATTTTTCTAGAATTTAGTGGCTCTGCTGAAGAATAGGACGAGGACAAGTTATTGGACCCAGCGGCGGCGGATAGAAACGAGTCAATGGGAGCAGGCGGCGGTTGGGGCCGTGACTCGCCTCGCCGCCGGGCTCTGTAACTACACTACCCAAGTAGGTAGCCATCGTCACCATACCACCCCACAACTTACAGCTGGCCGGCGACGAGACAGCAGAGCATCCAGATGGCTCGACGTGCGCGTGCCCGCCTGCCTGGCTTGCCTTGTACTTGCCCTTTGCGTGCCCTCCTATCCAGTTGGGCCGTTGGGCTAACACGACACACGGCGCTGCTCTCCATTGAGGCGCACTCAACTCAACCACTCGCTGTCCGTCGTCTTGGCTCTACACACTTTAACGCTGCAGCATCCGCACCACACCTAGGCCCTGAAACCACGGCCAATCTTTATTCTTTTCCTGGTGTCATATCGTCGCTTGCTTCCTTGTTTGTGTTGCATACAGAGAGGGCGCATACAGACATACATACGAGACACTGCTAGCTGCTCCGGACGCAATCCGTCTCGCCGGATCTGGTTCCGTCCGTCGTCTTGTCTATTTGCTTTTTTCTTCTCTCTTGCTCCTCGCTCTCTTATTTTTTTTTTTAAAAAAAAAAATAATAAGAGGTGCTTCTCTCTACCCCTCCTCCTCCTCCTCTCTCCCCAAAAAGCACGCCCCTCCTAAAGGAATTAATTACCGACGGCTTCGCAGTCTCCTCCGGTACAGGATAGTGTGCGCTACTCGGTAACCCTACCAAGGCTCGCGATTCCCGCAGTCCGGCAACTCGACCCCTGTTCGCAGCTCGCCTGTCGTCTGTCAACCAAGATCCAAAAGCTCCGCCCTACGCACTACTTTGCGCACCACGCTCAACGCACTGCAACAGAAAATCTGCGAGGCGTCAAGGTCCCCAAACGCAGTCACCCGGGCTGCTCCTCCGCTACTCCGTGTGTCACCGTCGCCTTCACCGTCACCAGCCCCAAAAGCCATCCCACGTCCTGGCCTCAGCCCTGATCCCAGAGCAGCTGCTCGACGTCCTGGAAAGCTGGCACGCGATCCTCGTCGCTAATCGTCCACCCCTCGCACCCCTCCTCTCTCCACCTCCTAGACACGGCCGCCCCTCCAACTCTCACCCCTGGCTCGCAGTCCAGCTCCTCACGCACCAAGTTGCCTGTCCTGGGTAGCCTCACTTGAGCGCACAAGCCTTTCGCCGCCTCGGCCATCCGCTGCTGCTGCTCCTCCTCAAACTCGTCAAGCCTTTCACCAGAACCGCACAGGACCGGCCTAGCCTGCGACTACGCGGCTCCAGTCGTGCTACTTGCTGGCGCACGATGGAACCAGGTGGCATGCGGATCCCTGAAGATGCGTCGCCGCAGCCCGAGTATATCTCGCCAATTGGTGAGTGCTTATTCTCCAGCTCTTCTCCAACCATTTGCACCCGTGCTGCCATGCCCACCTTTCGTTGGCTGCCCGGTGCCATGCGGTCCAAGTCTGCCGCCGCCGCCGTCCCCGTTGCGCCCCGTTGTTTCTGATGCCCCGTCCCGGACACCCCAAGTCACTCTTTCGTCGCCTTCCTCCACCATCTCGGCCTCGGCCCTCATCCATCGCATCCCACGTTCCCCGTCTTCCCCGGCGCCAAACACCAAGGACAATTCCAATCCCAACGCCCCTCCATCCACCACATCCACTCCAAACCCTTGCCCGTGCTAGACACTCGCTGGCACATGTCCATACACCATCATCTCATCGTCATCCGCATTTCCTCTTCTATCCCGCCTTGCGTTTCCCTCTTGCACGTGTGACGATCCAATGCCTGGACGCCACCATCATTGCCCTCCCACCAGAATCAATTACACGTCCCCCATTCCCACACGACGCTCTCTGCATGCTTTCGGCCTTGTCTTAGTTGCCTGCCACAGGACGCCGCACATCGTCGCATCACATCACTCGACCCAGGCTAGGCCCGGATGGTTTGGCCCTTGTTGCTTAGTTCCGCCTCATCTCTCCTGCAAACCGGGTCATCGCATGAACCCTCTGGCGCTCGAGAGTTCTCGAAATGGCTTACATCTTGTGACGGGGGCTGAGTCAACAGCGCTCTGCTCATGTGTGTGTGGTGATGCCTTCAGGCCTGTCCAGTTAGACCGTTAGAATGATGCCAATTGTGACCTCGTGGGCTCGCCGTGCTCCTCTCATACGTCCATGAACGCTTTCACGATCCTTTTTGTCCTTACACATCAAACCCCCACATGTCGACCCTCGACCCTTCACCTGGGGCTCCACGATGTAGTTTCCCATCCCCCACACTTACATTAACACATTCTTTCTTTGGTCCCTGCTGACTGGCAACCAGGATATTCCAACTCCTCCAGATGCGGCTACTGTGGAACCAGCGGCAAGAGTCAGTCCAAACGTGAATTTCCCTTGCCCCCTACCCTTGAATCTTGACACCACTCAACACATCAGATGCTTTGCCGGCTCGGCTCTCGTATCATGCTTGCTTTCGGCTGGCATGTCGGAGTCATGCTGTCCCCTTTTTTTTTCTTGTTGTTTCATTTTTATACTTACACACCACAATTGGGTAACTGTGCCAAGGCTGACCGGTTGATGGGACGACAGGTTTCTCTTACTATGCTAAAGCCACGTCCATAAGCCCTGGCTTCTATCAGACTCTCCTTGATAGATGCTGGAGACGATCCGGGACGCTCATGTACCGCCCAGACCAGCGACGCTCTTGCTGTCCACACTACACCATTCGTCTAGATGCAGCCAAGTTCAAGCCGTCAAGAGCTCAGCGGCAGACGGTCAACCGCTTTAACAGATACGTCATTGGTGATTCGTACGCCAAGGAGGCTGCTCGCCTCCACCCAAAGTCGCGTGACCAGGCGAAGAAGCGAGACAACCAGTTCGACCTAATTGAGCGGATCCATGAGGCTGAATACACCCAACTACAGACGCCCCCTGAACCGGCCCACAAGCTCGAGGTCACGCTCGAGCACGACAACTTTACTGAGGAAAAATTCGCAGTTTATGAAAACTACCAGAAAGTTGTGCATAATGAGGGGCCAGGCGACATTTCTAAGGCGGGTTTTAAGCGTTTTCTCTGCACGTCCCCCTTGAGGCGCGAGACAATGCTTGGGCCAGATGGTCGCAAGCGGCGCTTGGGTTCTTATCATCAATGCTATCGCCTAGATGGTAAACTCGTTGCGATCGGTGTCTTGGACCTTTTGCCCAACTGTGTTAGTTCTGTCTACTTCTTGTACGACGAAAGTGTCCACCAGCACGCGCCTGGCAAGCTTGGCGCACTCTACGAGATCGCCCTTGCCGTTGAAGAAGGGTACGGGTGGTGGTATCCTGGCTTCTACATCCACAGCTGTCCCAAGATGAGATACAAGATGGACTATGCGCCACAACAAATTCTCGATCCTGTGGCCTTGGACTGGGATCCATTGGACCAAGAGGTTATAAGTCTCCTTGACAAGAAACCTTTTGTTAGTTTGGCCGAGGAGAGGCGTGCGGCTACGACACCCACACCCGAAGACGCCAATATCGGTGTGGAGATTGACAATGCGCATGACGATCTAAGCTCCAACTCGAGCAAGTCTGACGACGACAGTGCATTTCTCTTCAACTACGACATGCCTGGAATCCCCCCCTTGGCCGACGTGATTGCGTTGGACATGGATCACATCTCGTTGAGGATTACTCCAAATGGACCTCTCTACGAGACATCTGATCTGGTGAGCTGGGATGAGCGAGGCGTCGAGGAGTGGCCTGGTCTGAAAGCAGGCGTCGCCGAGCTGATAGCAGCCATTGGATCCGACTTGATGGATGAGATCTGTTTAGATTTTGCTACCAAGTAAATAGGGTAAGTCTGAGGATTTATCAGGATTTGGTTTCCTATCATTTTGCATGCACATACTACACTACCTAGTTGAATTTTGTATAAAACCTAGAAAATGGGATGATTTAAATAAGCGAGTAGTTGAGGGTAGAGTTAGAATAGGATTGATGCTTTTGGTATTCTTTATTATTCTAGATGGCATGGGAGCTCTGAAAGTGTAGGTTCACAAACGTTACCCTGGAGAAACCGATGATACCTAACCCAGATGGTGATGTTGAAATTCTCTGGGCATCTCATTTCAAGGATGGGATTTTCGTATGACATACATCTGATTGCAACTGTCCTTTTTTTTTCCTTTTCCTTTCTTTTTTCTCTTTTATGTTGGGTTGGGAGTTGAAGCCAGACTAGTAGCGTACATAGGGTGGACTCCCAGAGCAAGCTCCCCACACCCCACCACTAGACATTTTCCGTATCTTATCGTTCACCTAGGTGAGAGGACCCCAACTGGCGCTTTTCAAAAACCTTTCAGCCTTGTGTCGCAACCCAGCAAGCGACGACGTCACAGCCGCTGCTTCCCAAAAACCCGACCGAGCAAGACGATCGAGACACGGTAGGGCGATAAAAAACAAAAAAGGATAGCCCTCGATTTCGGCCAATGGGCACGCGATAGAAGAATGGCGTCGCAGCAGATTCTCTTTTCACCGGCCGAGCTCGCCTACCTGCACCAGTCGCTCGGCCTCAAGCCGCCCATCCGACCCGACGGGCGCACGCCGACGCAGTTCCGCCCGCTGACGGCCGAGACGGGCATCCTTCCCGGCACGAACGGCAGCGCGCGCGTGCACTTCTCGGACGGCACCGAGGCCATCGTGGGCGTCAAGGCGGAGATCGAGAAGACGGTCGAGGGCCCCGCGGCCGAGGAGCAGGACCGGTTACGGCACGAGGGCGGCGGCGGGGATGGCGACGGCGAGGGGAAGCGTACGAGGGGCGAGTGGCTGGAGCTGGCCGTCGAGATCCCCGGCCAGCGCGACGATGAGGCTTCCACCGTGTTCCTGTCGGAGATGCTGAGGGAGGCGCTGCTCGCCGACAAGGAGTTTGCCAAGAAGTTGTTTATTAACCGGCGATTCCACTGGAGATTATATCTCGATGTATGTCGCAGTCCTATTCTATTTGAAAAAAGAAAAAAGATTATGTTGGCTAACTTTGATTCGCATATAGGTTCTTCTCATCTCTCCCCCGCTGTCATACCCGCTACCTCTTCTTTCTCTCACCACCCACCTGGCTCTCCTGGCAACTCGCCTGCCGCGCCTCAAGTCAGAAGGCGACGAGGACCCAATGTTTGACGACGATTGGGAGGCATCGACGTTTTTGTTCCCGCGAGAGGGCGCCGCTGCCGAGGGATCTCGCCCGCCTGTGACGCTGCTCGTCGTGACGGTGGGTGACAATGTCATTTTCGACCCCGCAAAGGAGGAGCTGGCCGTTGCTGAGACTGCGCTGGCGGTCTCGGTCGCTGAAGTGCGCAAGGCGGGCGAGGCGGGCGACATGGAGGTGGACTCAAAGGAACGACAGCTGCGGCTGCTGTCCATCAGGACCATTGACCCCCCCTCAAGACTGACACCACCTGGCGTGCCTCACACCGGCAACGCGAGCACCGCAGGTAACACTGCGTCTACGAAACAACACAGGGGAGAGGTGCACGAGACCGAGGGCGTGTGGAAGGCACCGCTCGGAGGAACCAAATTTGGAGTGCTGGATGGCATAATTCAGACGGTATTGGAAAAGGGAGGCGTTGCGGAAGAGGTTCTGGACGGACTGGAGGCGGTGGAACTGTCATGAATGAAATCAAAACCATTTTTGTCTTTTTTTTTTGTACACAACACGAAGAATGCCTTTTATTGCAACGCAAGGATTTAGAGGAGTATTACAGGTGTTCAAAAACAAGGATCATTACCTAGTCTTACAACTGGCCACCGAAGGGGGGCAAGAATGCGCCGTGGCTATGGGCTATTGATACATACATACAATGCGACTGGCAGCTTTTTTGGGCAAAGAAAAAAAAAAAAACAACAACAAAAAAGTCTCAGAACATGAGTGGTTTAGAAGATGCCAAACCACTTCTTCCTGGGCTCGGCAGGCTTGGACTCCTCGGTGGGCTTGGGTGGTGCCTCGCGGCCCATGGCGGCGGCCTCAAGCTCCTCCTCGGACTTGGCGTCGCTGCCGCTGCCGAAGACGGCGGAGACGGGGTCCTTGGGCTCGATGCCGTGCATCTTCATGAAGTAGCGGCGCTTGGCGACGTCGTCGAGGTGGCGGGTGCGGTGCTCGCCGGCCTTGACGGCCTTGTCCTTCTCGTGCTCGACGATGACGTACTTCCAGGCGTTGAAGAAGTGCACGGGCGAGGACCAGAGGTCCGAGATGGGGGGCACGAGGTCTTTGAAGGGCGAGTTGTAGGCGTAGTTCATGAAGAAGGTCATGACGCCGAGGACGAGGAGCGTGCCCTGTTTTTTTGGTCGCTTGGTTAGTATTTTTGCGTCTTTGCGTCTTTGTTTGTATCCCGTCTTGGGGTGGAGGGGGGGGGCGGTGAAAGCTATAAGACAAAGAAAAAAAAAGAGGCAGAGGTGCTACAACATACCATTGTGATGAAAGTGTGCAATACACGGCTGTGCCAGAACCAATGCGCCCATGTTCCCTCGGGGGCCATCATGCCCGGGTAGTCTCGACGGTCCTGAGCCAGCTTCTCGGAAGGCGTGAGGTCGGGGCCATAGTGCCGGGGCATGGAGTTGCGCTTGAGGCGGGAGCCGTGCGAGGGCGGGTTGAAGCGGGTTGGTTTCTCGAGAACGATGGGCTTGGCGGGCTTGGAGCTGCTGGAGGACGATGATGAGGAGGCGAAGCGGACGTAGATGTTTTGCGACAGCGGAATGCTGACCCCCCGCCAGAGGGGCCCTTGGAGGGGGAGGAGGAATCGCGGGATGATGGTTCGTGAGGCCATTGTTGCGGGCAACGGAGGGGAAAAAAAAAAATTGGGTGAGCTGGGTTTGTCAATGCCGTCGAGATCGGCGATTGAATTGAGAGAGGAATTGCCCTCTTGCTCGGAAAGTGAAAGCCACTGGTTTTTTGCAACGGCGAGCTTGAAGTTGGTCGTTTGTGGTGGAGAGTTGCGTTTTGAGAAAGCGGCTTGCCGTTTTTTTTTTCTCTCGCTGTCCCGCGGTGCAACTTAGCTCAGTCGATGGAGGTTGGACGATGGAGTCGTTTGGTGTGGCACACACACAAGCAAACGCCTGCTTACCCGATTGAGACTAGCCTAGTTTCTTTTTTTGCGGTCGCCGACTAGAGCGACCTTCTACGTAGTTGCTGGTGCTGCTCGTCATAATTTTTTTTGGTCCTTGGGTCCTCACGATTGAGGCACTAATCTGTTTGTTGACATGACGCACGCTTCATTTTTTTTTATCTAATCTACGGTGTGAGTGAATAATTGAGTGGGTGTAAAAGGGGTGGCAGGAGAAGATGATGATACTTGTTTGTATATTACTGTATTATGAATCCAATATTTTTTTTTCTCTCTCTCTCTCTTCTCTATCCGGTTCACCCGCTTCCAACTTTTTCTCTCTTCTTGACCTTAATAGACTTTCCTTTCCTGAATGTGTCATGCCATGTCGTTCATCAGCGGCCACCTCCCAACCATCCGCTGCCGCCGACGGGGGAGGTGACGGGGGAGGTGACGGGGCAGGTGACAGGGGTTGGCGTTGCGGGTTTCCGCAGGCCCGGGGCGGAACAACGTTGTTTACCTGAGGATCCTCTGGCCCGTTTGTTGCAGGCATGGCCGAGACCCACCGTGACCCGACTTCTTCCGTTTTTCGCCTTGGAGCTAGGCCACAAGTCTGCGTAATTCTCGCCCTCTGATTGGCTGCTCAGCTGTGCCACCTGTGGCTGCCGGGGGTGCCAGCCCAGCCAGTGACACCGTCGTTCGCCGACCAGAAACTGGTCATGCTGTCATAATACTTCTACAGCCCTGGCCTTGAATTTTTTCTTCTTCTTTTCCCTCTCACTTCCACTTCCTTTCACAGCTTCTTCAACCCGCCCACGACCGACCTACCGTCCATACCCTCTTCTCCCCTTTCACCTTAATCCACAACAAATCCATCACAATGGCTGGCGGTAAGTGTTTTCCTCCTGCGCGCGCGAGGCGCATCACGGCCTTCTTCCCACCCTCCCACCAGTTGAGCCTTGGCTGCAAAAAGACGCCGGGCCGAGGTCTACGGATGCCAATTGGGTGCCCCAGAGGGGGATTGAAGCATTTACGATGCGCGACGGGCTTTGTCGGGCCAATTTGCTGGCCGGCGGCACCGCAATGAAGCCTGAGCCACCGTCGTGGTTTTTCGCTTGCCTGCCGTGGCGCCTGCGTCATTTTCCCTGATTGAGGGCCTCCGACGCCCTTGATTCCAAGACAATGACGACGACAACACCTCTTGCAATCACATCTGAGTCGCTTCAGTCTCTTCTCGAGCCTTCACTTGTCGCCCAAAACCTCGCTGCCCAAACCCCTCGCTCAGCGACACAGCGCCAACCGGGTCAAAACAACAAAAAACACCAAGCTAACTTGTTTACTCAGGTGACGTTAAGAAGGGTGCTGGTCTCTTCAAGACCCGATGTGCTCAGTGCCACACTGTCGAGGCTGACGGTGCCAACAAGATTGGTCCCCTCCTGCACGGTCTCTTCGGCCGTCAGACCGGTTCCGTTGCCGGCTACGCCTACACCGATGCCAACAAGAAGGCCGGTGTTACCTGGGACGAGAAGACCCTCAGCGACTACCTCGAGAACCCCAAGAAGTACATCCCCGGTACCAAGATGGCCTTCGGTGGTCTCAAGAAGGAGAAGGACCGCAAGGACCTTATTGCGTAAGTTGACACCCGATTCTGCTTCTCATATGGCCTCAAAATGAGATGCCTATGAGAGCTCTACACTGCAAGAAACACATGGCTAACGTCTCTTCTCATTCAGCTACCTCAAGGAATCTACCGCTTAAGCGACGAATACTCGCGTGTAATGTTATGACTTTTTGATAGACGGAGGCGCCAGGGGCGATTGTACTATAGACCACAGAGCACTTAGACACACAAGATTGTGCTTGTACCTATTATCCCATCTCCTCTTTAAGCGTTTTGTCCCTCTACAGACCGAACCGGCGTTGAGGGTGGGAGCACGACCACGATAGAATAAAAGAAAAGGGGTTGGATTCCTGCTCGTTAAACAATGAGAATCTCACGATAAAGACTACTCAAAGATGGCTTCAACTTTTTGCAAATTCAACGTGACCATGTTTTGCTTATCTCTCTGTCTGCTGATGTACGTTTGGGTGCACATGCGCCGCACTCGCCGAGGCCATGTGACACCAATTTTTCCCACCAGTTTTTTTTTTTCTTTTCTAATCCTAGCCTGCGTGGTTTTGAGTGGGAAAAAGCGCTTTAATGGCATGGTACGACGCCTGGCGCCCAGCTCCGCGCGCTCTGCCGAGCTATTTCCGCTTCCCCGGCGGTGCGCGGGCTGGGGCATAAGATCTCATGAGATGTGATCGGTGGAGGCCGGGGTTAATGATGGGATGCGAGTGTGGGCTTTGTTGGGTGGGTTCATGCAAGCCCGCGCCTCCTTTGGGAAGGAGAAGGATTGCGTATCTGTGAATTGGCTTTTGTGTTTCTTCTGACCCCCCTTTTTCACCTTTATTTCCTTTTTCGGAGGGGGGACGATGTACATGAGGCTGGATGTTGTCTGGGCGGTGAAACTCGCATGAAGAAATTCTTTAGCCGGCGGTCGGCCTCTGTTGGGGCGATCCGGAGATTCGGGATTTCTGGTTTTGGCTTGGGTGGGTTTCTTCATTGGCTGGCTGTCTGGCGCCTTTTTTTTTTCCCCTAAAATTTTTTTACCCGTTGTGGTGGTGGCCGCTAAGCGATTTTTTTTTTCTCGGCTGGTGATGCAGCGAGAGAATGAGCTAGCCGTGCCTGGAACCTAGGACGGGACATTGTGCCTGATGTGCCATGCATGCACGACATGCCAAACTATATAGGCGCGGAGGCTAGAAATAAATAAAACTAAATAAAATAAATCAATAAATTAGCAAATAAATGAACTAAAATAAAATAAATCGAGAAATAAAACAAACTTGAGAAATTGGCTCAAGAAGATAACGTCCTCGTGATTCATATATATCTCAGCAACCATGTATTTTCGTAAAAAAAAAACGGTTGGCTTGGATTTCTAAGTTCTAAATAATCTTAGATAATAATAAATGGTATCTTTTACTCCTTCTAGTCATATCTACTAATTCCCGCCTCTTAGTCTTAGTTAGACTTTCCTAATTTTTCGTGCAGTCTCCGGTACTTCTCGGGGTTCGTTACACTCGGGCTCGTCGTTGCAAGCGCATGTTCCCAGTCCTGACTGTCGATTTCCAGCACCGTTTTTTCCTTTCGTAGATATCGTCGGAGGGCCTTTTCTGCCGCTTTTACGTGCAGACCGCCTAAATCCGCACCACTAAAGTCATTACATCTTGAGTCCTTTGCCACTGCCTCCAGTTGCTTCAATTCCTCATCCTTGCAGTCGGGGTGGTTGGTTCGGTAGATAGCACGTAGGATATCGGTCCGCTCGTCAGCCGTAGGAAGGTCGAAAAAGAGACGGATGCTCAGACGGCCGGGACGAAGCATTGCCTGGTCAATCATGTCGGGGCGGTTGGTTGTTCCGATAACGTAGATGCCGGAGCGGTCCTGAGCTCCGTCCAACTCGGTGAGGAGCGCATTGACAACGCGGGCACCGACCTCGTTGGAGGCACCGTCACGCCGGGGCACGATCGAATCAATCTCGTCAAAGAATAGAATGCAGGGTTTGGACGAACGGGCCTTGTTGAACAGTTCTCGAACCGCACGTTCCGACTCACCGACATATTTGTTGAGCAGCTCGGGTCCGTTGATCAGGATGAAACTCGCCTGCGCTTCGTTGGCCACAGCTTGGGCCACCAATGTCTTGCCGCAGCCTGGGGGTCCCCAGAGAATACAGCCAGCGGGCCGGTTGAGACCAATACGGGTATACATTTCGGGATCCCGGATGGGGCCAATGATGGACATTTCGAGCTGCTCCCGTGCCTCCTGAAGGGCACCGACCTGATCCCAAGTGACATTGGGAATGACTGTGAAGCCTTCTTTTCGTAATGAGGGCACGAAGTTTTTGATGGCTAGTTTGAAGTCGTCCATGATAAGAGGGATGCGGGTTGGTTTGGGGACGAGGGACGTTATTTCGCATGACAAGTCCATTGCATCGTCGTTGGTTTCTTGGGGCAGCATGGCGGTATCAGTGTTATTGTGAACTCGTTTTGCAGCAGCCCGCTGAACACGACTGATGAGGATGTCAAAGTCGGCGCCCACGAAGCCGTGTGTTAATTTAGATAGCTCGTCAAAGTTGACATCTTCGGACAATGCCAAGTTCTCGGTAAATACCTTGAGAATCTCCAGCCGGCCGTCGCGGTCCGGTGTTCTCACCTGTATTGTTTCCTCAAATAGCCCTGACTTGAGCACTGCCGGGTCCACGTCTGTTATTTTTGATGTGGTAGCTATGGCCAATACATGCTGGTCGCTCGGCTGCTCTTTTTTGAGGCGTCGCATCTGTTGCGTAAAGGCGCTGGCCATGCGGCGGCCGGGGTCATTTTGGCTACTGCTTCCCGGGGCCGACATATACCAGTCCAGATTCTCGATATAGACGATGCATGGTGCTATTTTCATGGCATCTTCAATGGCATCGTTGAGGCTCCTTTCCATGCGCTCAGGATCCCCAAAGCATCCAGTGAGTGAGATTAACGGAACCTCTAAGTTGTATGCCAATGAGTGAATTAAAGACTTCTTTCCGGTTCCAGGAGGTCCAGACAAGACAATTCCCGTTGTCATTCGCCAGTCATTTTCGATGTACATCTCCGAGCGTTTTAAGGCGTCATGAGCCAGGTCCGACAGCTCATTGTAAACATCACCAACGCCCCCCAGCCTCACGGGCTCAGAAGGATTCTCGACCTTGTGTCGACTTGACTTTTGTGATTTCTTGAGAGTTGATTTCTCCGGTTTCTCGGTGGTCGCGGCGTCCGTCTCGACCTGGCCGGTGGATGCCGCTGGTGTCAAGGCCGGAGCGGGTGTCGTAGCCTCTTTTTCTGCGTTGCGCTCTTCACCTTCGCTCTGAAGGCGGCGCTTTTTGGTGGTGCGACCTTCGCCAGATTGTGAAGGTGCCTGCTGCGGTGTGGACTCCTGGTGCCAATTCTTCGTCAGTTGCCTATTGAGCAGAAAGCGATCGTCGTCGGGCTTGGCAGGCGGGGGCTGGTCGATTTCGGCCTCGGAGTCGGACTCGGCGAGCTCTTGCTTGCGGGACTGTAGCACGCGATCGATCGAGTCCTCGAGCGGGCGCTTCTTCTGTCGGCTTAAGCTGGAGTTTGAGCGCTTGATGGCGTCGTACGCGGCCGTGATGGTCTTGAAAGGCTTGCCGTCGTTGGCATCCTCGAGCTTCTTGATGATGTGATGGACATCATTGTCAAGGCCGGGCCGGAGGCTAATGCGCCTCTTGGGTGCCATTGTGCTCGTCACTGTGTTGTCGCAGGTTGGAGTAGCTAGGAAAAAGTTGGTGGGGAAGTAGTTTTTGAAGATCGCGACGGGCTTATCGATAAGGCCGCATGATGACTTGTATACGGTACGGTGGGAACAAGTCTGTAGAGTCATCTCTGACCCATTGACCTGGAAATTTTGTTGGAAATTTATCGTAAGATAAAAAAAAGCAAATTAGTTATATTATTTATTACTCAAGCTTAGTGGTTTATCTTATTTTATTTAGTTTTGGCGCATGCGTGAGTCAACACAGATTCGTTACTGATCACCACCTGGAACTATATCATGACAGGGCAGTTTTACCAGGACATCGCTGATCCAACATAAGTCGTTTGTCTTTTTAGATGCTCGTTACCTTTTAATATATATTTGGTAACTTAAATTTTGATTCTTGATTATATGTTAAAAATGATAACATGACCCCCATTGCTGTGCTCGATGACTCTTTCGTGCAGCATAGATCGGACGGACAGAGTTTTCTATTGAAGTATTGAGAGAATGCACGAATTAACTGTACCTACACGTCAGAGATCAAATTTAATTGTAAAGTACAGGTACTGCCATCACACCGAGGATTGTAAAACACTATGAATTATAACGGTGGTACGTGACTCACGAACTCAGTCGAGCACATGCTTGCATCTCAAGGATACCCGAATATGGCCTCAGTACACTCATATATGCACTAAAGCACGCGAAATATATTGGTAGCATCTGTGCAACTCTTGCAGTAGGAACAAAATATTTGTTCCAATAGCTGGTGATACTATTCCCCCAAGTAGGGACTCTATCCCAATTATTGCTTTTGTATTAAACCGCGCTTGTTGGATATATTCTTCGTACTAAAATGGTTCAATAGGATACTAGGTTGACATCAGCTTATGGTGGGTATGAAAAAGTTTCGCCCAGTCGCAGGGTATCTGATTCTCACTTGGTATTTTGCAGTAGCCATGTTAAGACCAAGGATAGCGTAAACTAATTGCAAAAAGGCATGTTTTTATAATCTTATCTTTATGCAAGCATGGCGCGGATGAATGATGTGTAAGTAAATAAAAAACTGAGATACAGTTAATGATCGGGCGAAACTTCGTTGCACTTCCTTCATACCACACTTAAAATGTATTACTGATGACTAGGCAGACATATCATGCAACCGGTGTAGTATACTGCTGTGAATGTATTGATAAAAAAAAACGAGTCGCAGGGAAGAATTTCGACGACCCAAGTTTACATGAATTCTCAATGTCTTTTTAGATGGGTTAGTGTTTCTTACTGTGAGAGTCAGATGACATTGACGATGTTGGCGCCCGTGGTGGTAGCACAGCATTATGGCACTTATGATGTCATTTCTCAAAGATAAAAAAAAATAAGACGACGTACATATGATGAGATCAATTTTTTTTTTGGGACTAGACCGTAATAAATGCCATTCATTTATTACAGTTGGAGTAATGTACCAGTTCATGCTTCTGGAATGCCCCACAAGCACAGGCATCTGTTTAATGGATAATGGAAGACCCTGGGCGAGCTTATCGATAACACTGCGCTAAGCTCCGATGACGACTTCCCCTCGTGACAGTCCAGTCTCCGGTTATCGCATTCGCATCCATCGCATCACCACATATCGCTCTCAGTCATATTTCTGACCACACTCTTCCACTGGCCATTCCGAGGCAAGATCCGTGGCCGCGCTTTTCGCAATGGGGGCAAACTCGAGCAAAATCACTGCCCAGGACAAGTGAGCATCTCCCGCCGCCGCTGAATTGCCTGCCCTCGTGACCGCCGCTGACCGTCTCCCGCTTCCCCCCAGGGCGATCCTGGACATGAAGATCCAGCGCGACAAGCTACACCAGTACCAGCGCCGAATAACTGTCCTGACTGACAAGGAGACGGATATTGCCAAGCAGATGCTCGCTAAGGGCGACAAGAAGCGCGCCCTCCTAGCCCTGCGGCGCAAGAAGTATCAGGAGTCGCTCCTGGCCAAGACAGACGCCCAGCTCGAGCAGCTTGAGAAGCTGACGTCGAACGTCGAGTTTGCGCTGATACAGAAGGATGTCGTATTCGGATTGCAACAGGGGACCAAGGTGCTCAAGGAGATTCACACTGAGATGGGCGGTATAGAGCACGTCGAGAAGCTCATGGGCGAGACGGCAGACGCAATCGCGTACCAAAAGGCAAGCGACCGGCCCCCCAACACTCGATTCATATGGATGTATTAACCGCCACGCAGGAAGTCAGCGACATGCTCGGAGGCCGCATCTCGAACCAGGACGAGGAGGAGGTGGAGGAAGAACTGGCTGCTCTCGTGGCAGAGCTATCTGATGAGCAGCTACCCGCCGTGCCCAACACCGAACTGCCCGAGAGACAAACCGCGCAAGAAGCTGAGCCACAGGTCGAGCGGCCAAAACAACAAGCCATGTTGGCAGCATAAATGCCGCGACCGAATACCTGCTGCGGCCACATTGTTACATTTTCTCACACACTCTTTCTTTTTTTAAACATACATTTTTTTCTGTTATGGTTTGGCGGGGAGTCATTGCATTTTCTGGCGAGGTCCGGGTCGAATTGGTCAACAACACACTTAGAGGAGGAATCTACACAGCAAGCACCATTCATGGAGGCGTCGAGGCATTTCTACGTGGTAGGATTAAATGAAATGAAGGACTATTTGATTTGTTTTGGATGACCCCTGGTGCTTTCCAATTATCCGCCGTACTTGGAGATGAGCCTCCTCATGATGGACATGGCTCCTCCGCGATAGCCACCGCCAAACATGGCAAAGTGATTCAAGTGATGGTATCTGCGGAGACAATTAACAGGCTGTCACACCCTTTGAGTGGTGGAGGCACTTACAACTCGTACAGCTTGATTCTGTCTTCCCATTCGTCGACAGGCTCCGCCTTGGGTACAAGCTCTTGATATTCCTTCCAAAAATGGCCGCTGAACCCACCAAACATCCTCATGATGCCCAGCTCATACTCGGAGTGACCGTACACGGCTGATGGATCGTATACGACTTCTTCGCAACCTCCCTTTCCGGCAATTTGACCTTTTGAATGATTGCCGCTCCACAGGTCGCCGTGTATCACCACCGGAGTGATATTCTTGAGAGTATCAGGTCCGATGAGTCGCGGAACAACTTTACTGGCTACAGTCTCAACGGCCTTTTCGAACTCGCCGTCAGAACCATTGTTCTTGAGAGCCTCGCGCAAGATGCCGCGAAGTCTGTTGTCGGCGTAAAAGTCGGCCCACGAGCACTTGTATGAGTTGTCCTGCTCCGTGGCGCCGCAGCAGGTCGGGACGGGGAACCCAAAGACGGGATTCTCGTGGCCTTCAGGGATGGGCGCTGGAGTTGTATGCAGCTTGGCGAGCTTGGTTGCTAGCGACTGGCCAGATCCGCCGGGAGCCGATGAGCCGAGATCGAGAAAGTCTGTTGCGAGAAAGAACTTGCCCGGCGCGGACAGTGCGCCGTGAGCATAAGAGCGGGGGCAGAAGTTGGGGACTGTATCATGAATGGCATTGAGGGAGGCGTGCTCGCCTGCTAGGAGTCAGCCGGTCGCTGAAGTACACAAAGTGGTTTAGGTGAGCCGAAGTCGATTGAAGATAAGAAGGGTGTGTGTGTGATGAGAATGCCGAGAGGTGAGATGAGGTAGTAAGTAAGTAGTAGATGAATACAAAAGAAAACTACGCACCACGAAACATGACTTCAGCATCTTTTCCCGTCCCCGTCTTGACGAAGTAATTCACCAATCTATCGTCCACCGTCGACGACAGCCTAAACGTCGACGCGAAGCCAGATCCGCCGTGCGAATTCATCTCCGTGTTGGCGGGGTCTAAGCCGAGCGCCTCGAGGATGGCTGGATCGACACCGGGCGGCATGACGAAAGCGACAGAAATGATTACACCAGTTGATCACGCAGCGAGGGGCGGGGGGACAATCTCTTGGGAACAAAGCGAAATCAGTGTCTAGATGATGGATGGCGATGATAATGAGAGAAAGGGAAACTTGAGGGAGGGAGATCATGGCAATGATAGCATGAGACGACCCGTTCTTTCGTATCTGCAGCTTTGCAAGTTGGGGTGGATGGGGTGACGTCAAAAACCGGGGATGACTAAAGCTCGCGCCAACGCAGAAATGGGGACAATGCTCGATGCTCTCGATGAGAGGCTTGTGGCGACAAGGGCAACATGTCGAATCATGGCGATGCTCCCGAAGACGACGACGGCGATGAATTCGTCATGATAGCGACAATGACACTGGGTGGCCCAGTCTCCCGTCGTGTTAGTGACATAGCGCCGCCCCTGCGCCTCCGCTCATGCGGCTCGGCCCATGAAGCAAGCGCGCCTTATCATGCATCTCGGCTTCATGTACATGGTACATACTGTGCATACATACACATACAGAAAAGGAACGGATTGTCTATTACAAGCTTCTCCACCCGCGATACCCACTGCTGGGTGAGTGACGAGCTCCTCTCACGTTCTCGTCTCCTTGCTCGTCTCGGCCGCGACATCGGCCGCCGAGTTTCTCGCCCGAACCCGAAATGGCCCAGTAAAAGGCCAGTGGGGACCTGAGGTGCTGGGAATAGCATTCTAGGAGACGAGATAAAAGCCGGGTCAGCTCAGCTAGTGCACGTCTCTTTCCCCCCCTTCTCTTCCGCATCGGCGACTTTCCGTCAAACACGGGCCCTGGCATGATTTCAGGCCAAGTGCCCTGGTCCTAGAGCTTCCTTTGACTGTTTCGATTTCACAAGAAAAGCATCAGATGGGGCTACAAAAAGGGATGAATCAAGTGCCTTCCAGGAAAGGGAGTGCCACTTTTACTACTAACGTGTGCATGTGTGTGTATAATAATAACTTGTTGGTTCATTTTCTACTCTGCTGTGTTCCCATAAAGCATGTCTGGGAAAAACAAGATCCTTCCCTCCTTTTTAAGAATCATAAAAAAGACAAAGAACGCCGTGCTCGCAAGAGATAATTTGTTCAATAAAGGTCATCAGATGCGGGTATATGTTGCGTAAAATGCGTTTGGCTGTTGAGGAAACGACAAAACAAAAAACAGGCAGTAGTCATTCCTCTTTTGCCCACTCCTCGTTTGGTATTAGAGGAGGTTCTGTATGAAGGAAAATATCATGTTCAAGGACCTGAACGATGGCACCAGGGGGGAAAAGCTCGTCCCCTTAGTGCTTGGCGTGTTCGATGTGGGTCGTGGTGGTGGCCGTGTCAGCGCTGCTGATGGAGGCGCTATCTGAAGCATTTGAGGAGCGCAGGCTAGCGGCTCGGGAGTCCACGGCTCTTGATGAGGACGAGGGAGCGTAGGAGCTGGCGTATGAGTATGCGCTGGTATCGTGGGTGCCGACGTTGTAGCACGAGGCACAGGGGCAGGCTGAGGTGTTGTTGATGGGGGGAGGAGGAGCGCAGTGGCGGGCAAACCAACTCTTCTTTTCTGAAGGCATGGTGGGCGGTGTGTGTATTTTTGTGAATTACAGTATTGTACTGAGTGGTTTGTGAATGTTTGGTGACCCAGGTAGGGTGTCAAAGGCGTAGTATTGAAGAGTGTGTGGTGTTGGTGATAGCCGAGGAAGTGAGTGGCTAGTTTGGTCAAGGACGGATGATGGGAGAAGATGGATGAACAACGAAGGGTTCAAGAAATTATAGTGTATATGGTTTGATTCTTCTTGATCTGAGTGTCTCTGAGCTCAAAGCTGTTGGGATAGCTTCAAGTGAGAGGGCGGGCTGGTGGCTATTTATCTTTTCCTGTTATCCTCGGTCTTGAGCGCGCGGTGGCACACACAGAGAGACACCCAGCTACTGTGGAGCGCGCACGCCTTTAGGGGGGGCGTGTGGCATGCACGTAGCCGAAAGGCCCTGGCAAGGCCCAGCAGCCGCAGGATGCCTTTTTCCCTTGTGCTAGCAGCTTCTCTCACCTTGACACTCTCTCACTCTCTTGCAGCCAGCGACACACGCCTTGTGGGGAAAAACGAAAATGGGACACACACACCCCTGTGGGGCCCTGTGGCGGACGGGATCTTGGAGCCCTGGGCCCTGCACCGCTGGGAAACAGAGATGCCTGCGACCGGGAATACCGCTGCCCGAGCGAGCCCGAGAGAGGTCCGGACGGGGGTCCTTGTAGCTCTGCTTCTCTTTTGCGTGCTGTAATAGCTCTCCTCCAGAAAAACGTGTCTTTTCTTTCTCATTAGGCTTCACATCCCCTTTTTCTTTTCCCTTTTTCCCCTCTTCTTTTGCTGCTCTTGGGCTGCCGGCCGCTGCATGGCCTGCCATTTGGCTTTGCCTCTGCAGCGCCTCCCGCATGATCATGGTTCGTTTTCCCCTCCTTTGGCCATCTCCATTTCCCCGCGTTTTGGTCAGACCTGTGTCTGCCAAGACAAGTCAGTCCAGTCCAGTCAGCCAGCCGGGCGAGTGTTTGCCGCGCCGCTCGGAGGCATTGCCCAAGGGGCCATGGGAGACGAGGCAAGGTGTAAAAGATGCGGTCAGAGAGGGAAGCTTGTCATTTGGAGCAGAGAGAAGGTAGTGTGGGACCAAAGGGGGAAGGGGGAGGGACTCGCAAGTTTACAATTATCGACCGTGGGTGGCGTGTAAATCTGGTCGCAAAAGTGACGGTGCCTGAATCTTCATCACATTGTGATTGTGCCCCCATGGCCCTTCGGTGCTCCGTCGGTATTCGCAAACTTGCCTCGCAGGCATCTCGTACGGCAAGGCCTTATTATTAACTGGGGACTCGAAGGTGTAGGTGTGGCTGGTGCTGGTGGTACAGTGCACACCCATTACAGCGGGGCACTCGTACGGGACAAAGCGACTCTGGAATCTGCATTTCACGTCTCACAGTCGAATGCAGGCCTAGACATTGTCTGGGATGCCCATTTAATCTTGGGAATGCCACGCTGAATTTAAATGGGTTCCGGCATCTGTAAGACGGAGCAAATGCGTCCCACTCGCCTCCCAATCACATGAAGGACCATCATTCAAGATCAAAAACCAAGTGTATTAATGCATCTAACGAACCCTCGCAATAAACTGCCGCAAAATATCCCGCGCAAAACACATATTACGAGCGCCACGAGGGAGGGATGCAGTCGGTCTACAGCACCAGCCTTATCAGTATACCGCTCGGGAGTTGGCGGAAGCCCATACTTACAATGCATGCTGCAGGTGATTTTCCTCCCGCAGTACAGGCGCTATAGCATGACGTAACCTGCATCAACATCCGTTAGCAAGCTGCTGACGAGAGCATTCTCGACGCATCTCCAAACTACTTACGCCAGTTGGTCGTGTTTGCTGAACAATGTTAGCATTCATTCTGTAATCGTTTAAATCTTGGCGACACAGGATACTTACAGGTGATGGTGCCGCCAAGGCCGCAGCGGCAAAGGCAGACGCGAGGAGAGCTGTGACCTTCATGTTGAGAATAAAGTGAGAGAAAAGACGGTAAGTATCGAGGAGAGTGAGGCTTGTGTTGAAGAGGTTGCTTTCATCCACCAAAGATGATGCCTTTAAATCTTTCTCGTCCCTTCAATGATCTTAATTGCCATGAGGAAACGTATCATCTCACGTTTCAATAAGCATACCAGTGCTGTCTCATAATTCGGTCCTTTCCATCATCAGCTCTGTCCCTCTAGGCGTGAGCGATTACGTCTAATCCACGGCCGTGGGATGGGCTCTCCCTTGGAATGAGCCCGCTCATTTACACTTTGAACAATTGCATTACAGAGCATTCAGTAACGGGTTCAAGGGGCGGGGTCTCGACCCCGGATAGCCACGCGTGAGACATTGTCTGGCTCCAGCTCATGGCGAACTTTTGCTCAGAAGCGTCACGGCTTCGATCCGACTGCCGAAAGGAGTCGTCGACGGCCACGCCGTGTGAGGAGGACGGCACTGTGGGCAAGCCACATCTAGAGCAAGCAGTCTGGTACGTAACTCCCTTGCCCACCCTTGCTCGGGATGCGGCTCCCACGCGCAAAACCTCGCCATCGAGCAGGCTAAAGTGGAGCTGGGAATCGCACAAACCCGTTGTCGACGCAATTCCCGTTGGAAGGGTGCCCAAGAGGCTCTTTTTTCGCTTGCTCCACTCGCGGATCATCACCGAAGGGCCTCGTCCCGGTCCACTTAAAAGCGAAAAAAAAAGACTCCCCTGTGCGTGTATGTATCGTGCAGCCAGGAGCTGTGATACCATCCACCCTGCCCATTGGCTCGGGGCCTCTTACACAAACCCTGCTCCTGGGTCTGCATCCCGGCTCAGCCCGGGCTCGCAGAGGGTTTTTTCTTCTTCTTCCTGATCCTGTCCAAGGTGTCTATTATTGCATGCAGGGAACACAGGTGAGGGAGCCAACCCGGTTCGAGGGGGGCCCTCACCAAGCGTATAAAGTCAGGAGATTTGGTTGATAGCGTGGGGACCTTGGTTAACAAACTGTGGGCCTTCAGCCACGTTGGAATAACCGAGGATAAGTTGAAAAAAAGGTTGAATGAGTCTTTGCGCCGATGGCGGCGAGCTGGCAAAGAAAAAAAAAAGGGGGGGGTATCATTATGCTAAGTGCTGGGGATTTTTATTTTGGAGCTTGGGACACCTCCCTTCACTTTTTGTGCAGCCGACAACTTGAGGCTCTGTTTAGAGTGCATGGCGGCAGAAGGTTTGAGAGGCTGCAAGTGAGCCTCAAGCCGTTTGTGGCTGCCACGCTTCCAGAAGCGTGGCTAGTGCGTGGCTTAAGTGGTTGTTGCCGCACCCCCACGCACCCACGATCACCGCCGCCAAGGAGCTAGCTTAAAGGCTGCCCGTGCGATTGAAGATGAGGGATGAGAGAGGAAGTAAGAGTGTTGTTTTCATTGAGAATCGTTGTATACAATACGATCAACGCTGCTGTTTACGAGTGATTTGATTCAGAGTCGCAAGTGTACGAGAATGAAATAATACATATAGGAAGAGGGGAAAAGCGCAAGGGAGACATTCTTACCACTGGATCGATTGGCACCATTCATGTACATCCAATTATTACCCAACATCATACTACAAAAGATGCCATGAATACCCTTGGCGAGCACCCATGATCGTATAAATAAATTGAAATAATTATTACAATTCCGATATTCTTATAAGACGCCCTTTGTCGAATGCTGTGAGGATGTCAACAAGATGCCTGAGTATACGCTATGCTTGCTTGCATCAGACCTTATTTTTGGCTATCAAAGCCATCTACGCTCAACATCCCGAACAAGACCGAACCAACATTTAATTAGATAAAGAGACAAACCCAAACCCCCAGCTTATCTTCTTCATTTCCAGTTTTTGCGGCATGGTTCTCTTGCCTTGGGCAATTGGCAATCTATTGTCGTTGAAAGAAAAAGCCCACCTTTTTCCAACATACGCCCACACCCCACCTCGTACCTCGTATGGTGGGAACTCCATCCTCCCTTACACCCGAGTGCACAATAGCCGACCTAGACCGACCACCTCATTCAAATCACCCACGCTCCAAGAAACCTCATCCTTTTACACTCTTGTGCACGTCACGGCCGAGTAAATATACCTCTCTGGCCTGGTGTACTCTCTTCATTTTATGCTATCCTCGCGCGCACAAGGAATAATTCAAAAAAGTCTTTTGGATTATTGCTTTTTTTTTCTGCCCCTCCCCTCTGGCTAATAATACACAGCTGCTACTCTTCGCTTGACCTGGCCTTGCTAGTTGGTTGACATCTCAAGCCACTTTGGCGCGCCCTGTCCTGCGGGTGTACACACCATGACTCTTGCCTCTCGACCATGATGTTGGTCAAGGGGATACAGTGTCATTAGTGCTGCTTCCCCTGGCCTTGGCCACCTTGCCATTTCATCCCTTCACCCCCTTCCTTCGTTCCGCGTCAATCAATGTTCATCTTTCATTGTCGTTGCTCATTGCCGTTTCCCTTTGCCGTTGGGCAATTGTCAGACGCACACGCAGGCCACGAACGTCACGAGCGTCACGTTGCGGCCAGCCAAGACTTGCTAACCATTTCCCTTCACCCGGGGACCCAAGCTGCAGAGACCAGCATCAAAAAGCACTCATTCACCTTCTCTTTCCGCGAATCTGTCCCGACCACCTTGGACGAGATCTGACGAGATAAGCGCTTTCCCTGCATCCCACACCCCAAAAAACGAGGGGGAAAGTGCGGAGAAGCTGCATGACAGGCTATAAAGACAGGGGCTGAACGAAGCCTACGCGGGGATATTGCGTACTTTTCTTTTTGGCTTTTGAGTTGGCGGCGCTGACCGCTCGCGCATCATGCCATTTACAAAAGGTTGAGCAGACCAAAAAAACGTTGAAACGCGGAAACACATTGTTCGAGGGCAGACCGCCCATCATCTATCGACCCATTGGTGCATTTCAATCCTACTCGCCTCGCGAGTCCAGGCCGATCGATGCATGCGGAATTATTAAACAGAAATCCCCGTTCCTCCGCCGTCTCTTTCCTCGGCGCCGGAGCCTGGTCATCTCTCTTTTTCTGTTTGCAGATATTCAGAACTCCTACCCCGCAAAATATTACACCGGAATGCCTTTATCCCTTTCCCCGTCTAACCGTAATCCTGTTCCTTAGATTCCAAGGGTGAACTCAACGCCGACATCGATGTCACGAGCTGCATCCGCGTTAGCCTATGTCGCATACAAATCGCCGAGGAGCGGGGGCCCCGCATCCTGTTTCTGTTTAGAGGTAACTTACCCAGCTTGACGACCTTGGACAGCTGCACAGCCTTCTCGGCGGCGCTTTGTAGGTCATCGATGGAGAAGATCTTAAGACCAGAGTCGTTGATGAGCTGGTGAGCAGCCTCAACGTTGGTGCCCTGGAGACGGGCAATGATGGGGATCTTGAGGTTCAAGGTCTCGACGGTCTTGATAAGACCGGTGGCGATGGCGTCACAACGGACGATACCACCAAAAATGTTAACAAAGATGGCAGTGACCTTGGGGTCGTTGGTGATGAGCTCAAAAGCCTCCTGGATGGCAGCGGGAGTAGCACCACCACCGACGTCAAGGAAGTTAGCGGGCTGGCCACCGTTCAGCTTGATAATGTCCATGGTGGCCATGGCAAGACCGGCACCGTTGACGAGGCAGCCAATGTCACCGTCGAGCTTGATGAAGTTGAGGCCGGAGGCGGCGGCGCGGACCTCATCAGCGTCCTCCTGGGTGGTGTCACGCCACTCAAAGACCTCCTTCTGGCGGAACTCGGCGTTGTCGTCGAAACCGAACTTGGCGTCCATGCACAGAACCTGGTGGTCGGAAGTCTCGGACAGGGGGTTGATCTCAATCTGGGTGGAATCCTTCTCGACGAAGATCTTGTAGAGCTTCTGGATGGTGTCCTTGGCGTCCTCGACGCACTGCTCGCTGAATCCAAGACCGGTGGCGATGCCGCGGGCGATGTCGTCGGTCACACCAGTGTTGATGTCAATGTAAGTGGTGGTGATAGCGTCGGGGTTCTCCTTGGCAACGGTCTCAATGTCCATACCGCCCTGGGAGGAAGAGACAATGACGGGAGTCTGGGTAGCACGGTCCATGAGGATAGCAAGGTAGAACTCGCGGCGGACGAACTTGCGCTCGCAAATGTAGACGGAGCTGCATAGGCGGCCGGCGGCACCGGTCTGCTTGGTGACGAGGTTGTGGCCAATCATCTGCTGGGCGAACATCTCGGCCTCGTGGGGAGAGTAGATAACACGGACACCGCCCTTGAGGCCGTTGGTGAAGGTACCCTTTCCTCGGCCACCGGCGAGAACCTGGGCCTTGATAACCATGTCCTCAGTGCCAATCTTCTCGGCGACGGCCTTGGCCTCCTCGGCGGTCTTAGCGACGGCACCCTTGGGGACACCAACGCCATACTGTTGACATCATAGGTGGTTAGCTATGGGAGAGCTCCAGTTTAAGGTAGGTAGGTAGGTAGGCAGGTATAAGTAGATAAGGGGTCGAGTGGGCTGTTGCTTCGTCGATATACATGTGGGCACGGGAAGGAGGGCATATGTCATTACCTGTCGCAGGAGGTCGGCAGAGAGGTACTCGTGAATGCTCAGAGCTCGTCGTTGCTGGGCAATGCCGGGGAATCTGACGGCGGGAGCGACCTGAAGCTATGCGGGAGTGTCAGCGTCAGCGGTTCTATAGAGTCGCATTGCGGCGGTCGAGGCAAAATCAAGCTTGGCGCGGGCCGTACCTTGGAAGCGTTGAGGGCGGCCGAGGCCACGCGGCTGCGGCTGAGGTTGAACATGGTGGGCGGATGAGGTGATGGTACAGACAGACAGAAAGAAAGGGGAGGGAGGAAGTGGGAGAGGGGGAGAAGAAGAGTCGGTGATGCGTGGGAGGATTGGGAGAGGGAGGATGGTTTTTCGGAGGCGTTTTGACGAAACGAAAGTAAAGCTGTCCCGAGCTGGAGGCACCCGGACTCACAGTGCTCACAGTGGCCAGCAGCAGCGGCCATCAGCAGCCAGAAGGTGGCCGCGGGCCCCCAAAACTAGCGGGCAGGGCCCCAGTCTAGGGGGACCCAGTGGCCCAGTCCTGGGACGGGATTTGTCGGACCAGGGTCGAGGGCGCGGAAAAAGTTTTTGGCCGAAGCGAATTGGCGCGCCCTGAGTGGCCAGCGGGGTGGGTTTGGGTTAACCGGGGAGCCGACAGGTGACGACAATGTGCAGGGCCAGGGCAATTCAAAGGCCCGCACTGGAAGTCAGACTGCGATGGGGATTGGCATCAGATCAAAAAAGCCACCACTAGCCGCGGCATGGTGCGCAAGGTGTAGGGAGACTTTAGCTTTCCTCGGTGAGAGACGGGTGCACGAACTGGCATTTGCAGCGAGCTCTTTTTTTACCTTGGTTTTTTGGTTTTTCTTAGTCTGTGGTGGTGGATGCTTCCAAGCTATACACCTCTAAATTGACAGTTTATAAAATCAAAGCCCCTACAATCTCTCTCTTCTCCCCTCCTCAACTACCATACTCTTACACCACCCATTCTCACACACACGCACACACAAAATTATCTCAACCACCGAAACAAGAAAAAAAAAGTCATCTGCCGCACCCGCTCGGTCACCAAGCTCCAGCTCCTGACCTGCCCGCCTGCATCCACTCTCTTAGCCAACCGCTTGCCCCCTTCAGGCATCTCACCACCCCTGCGCCGGCACAAGACCACCGAGGTAACGGCGACGTCCCCAAGTGCCCTGTACGTAACGGCTTTGCACGGTGATGCAACTCCGGGCTGCACGGGAGCCACCCGCCAGCGGACGCATCCCGTGTTGAGCGGTGCGTGCTCAACAGGGCCGCCGCCGCCGTTGCTCAAGGTTTCCTACCTGCAGTTGACAGCGAAACAAAAAATTGTGTGCGTGTGCGTGTGCGTGCCCAGCTAACCCAGGCCCAGCCCAGGCGGCGGGTGGTGGAATTCTAGGTGCGAGAGTGCATTGCATTGCCCGGGTTTCGGCTACCTTTGGGCAGGACCTTGTTTGGCCGAGCATTTATTTGTCCACGGTTCCACATGAACCGCAAGCCCACATGCCGTCGAGTTTCCGTCATGTCATTCAGCGACGGGGGGTTCCATATCGACGGAGCCCAGGCGGCTCTTGCGTCAGGGTCTCCAGCCAAGCAGCCGCCTGCGTTTCTAGCATGTGGTCTGTCCCAGCGCCATCCTCACATCATCGCTCATACGTTTGTTATCATGATCCCAACCTTTTTGAATTGACCGCCCGTAAAATAGAGAGAACTCTCGTAGCATACATACATGAGTCCGGTCTCATGTTCTTCCTTGTCCAATGATTGATGATTCCCTTTTGCGCCGCCCAGATTATCTCCAAGTCGCTCGAATTAACCTTTGAATCGCAGTACAGCACGCCTCTCACACTCACACAAACCCACAAAATGGAGTCCCTATCACTCTGCCCTTATCATCGAGCCTAATTCCCTCTCCCCTCAACAGCTTCTTCTTCTCATCAATCGTGATTCCCTCGCCATCTTTGGGCCATTTGCCTTTGAAGCCTCCCAACGCCCCTCCCGTTGCCACGACGCGGTGGCATGGTACTCCAGGGGCAAACGGGTTGCGCCGCAGCGCATTGCCCACCGCTCTCGGCGAGGACTTGAGGTATGCTGCGAGGAGCCCGTATGTCGTAAAGTGGCCCTGAGGGATCTGGCACAAGGCTGTCCAGACGCTCTTCTCAAACGGCGTGCGTTGTGAGCCGTCGATGCGGGCTAGTTGGCAGTGCATTGACGAAGGGAAGTGAGCAGGGTAAGACGAGTCACTTGGTGTAGATATCTCTGTCTGTTTCTGTGAAGCTTTTGTCTTCGATGCCTTGGGCTTCCGGGTTTCGGCAGCATCTTCGAGTGATCGTTTGATACCAGCCATTTTCGAGACCGACTTGGCAACTCTTCTTGAGTGTGTAGCCCCGTGTTCTTAATTTGCAAGGAAATTTCCTTGATTCCGATTAACTTATTGTATAAAAAACAGAGAGATAGTAAAACAAGAGATATGGATGTCGTTATAGTAGAAATTCTACGGGATGAGAGTCAACTTTTAAACGCGACCTGATTTCATTTCAAGCTACCGGGGCGCGGCGATGCGTAACATCTAAAGCAACACACATCGCGGGGTCATGTGACATGACGCCGACGCCACCTCCAAATTTGACAAATCAACCTAACCGATCCGGAAGCAGGAAGGGGTCTCTACGACACTGGTGCCTGTGAATAAAAATTCGCCTAACAGTAATTACGAATGATGGGATGGAGTTGGTGTTGCTCAGTAATTTCACGTGGCAAAGGATGGTTCCGAGAAGAGTCATCGTGATAAAGTGTACATTGGTATATATGTTCTCAATTAAGAGCAAGTACCGGTGTCCCCAATTCTAACCCAACGCCAATAAATTATGCCATGGTCCAGACACTGGTCCCCGCTTCTGGGGCACACCAGCGTCCAATTTTTTTCGTGTTACAAAGGTACCGGCTTCGCCTGTCGGTTTCTCCTGTGCTGCTGTTGCCAGTATACGTAATGGCGGGGTATAGTAAACCTTCGCCTCTGGGGTAGACAGCTTATTGTTGTAATATGCGGTTGTTGTGTGCTGTAGAAGGTATTTCCTTTCCTCATCTTCGACCTCGTTTCATCTCTACCCATCGTTTCAATCATCTCGGCACGAAATAGCGTCGTTGAAGTTGCATCATGGCCGGCCTGCATCTGGTGATGCCAGCACGGCGATTCCCATTGTTTATACCATGAATGACTCTCCACAGCCGCATTCCTCCTCTGTGCCAATTGTTAGTGTCTGATATAGAAACTTCTCGTAGGGTGGGAGAGCTTACTGATGTTGGGGTTCTTGAAGACGAAGCGCTGGTTTAGCTTATCCTCGGCCCAGTCCATCTCGCTGCCGATGATGCTGAACAGTGCCTTGCTGTCAATCAAGACCTTGACTCCATCCTGCTCCACTGTCTCGTCGAAAGCGCCAGGCTTGTCAACGTACTCGAGGTGGTAGGCAAGGCCACTGCAACCTCGGTTACGCACACCGACTTTGATGAGCTTGGGCTCAGGCATGTCCAAGAGCGATCGCAATTGCTCGACGGCGGCGGGGGTGAGCTTCATGGCGGCCTTGCGGGCGCGGAGCTTTGATCGCGGGCGGGTGGCCTTGGGCTTCTGAGTGGGAGTCTGTTGAGGAGTGGCGGCGGTGGCTGTGGTGGCAGCAGTAGCAGCAGGGCGCGAAGGAGCTACATCCTGAGGACGAATCTGCTGCTGCTGAGGAGGCGGTCGAGTTTCGTGGACCTTGGGGAGGGGGTCGGGCTGGGCGATGGGAGTCTCGTGAACGTCGTCGGCCCTGGGCGGCGGAGAATTGACATTGGAGGGGAGCGAGTAGGAATGGTATGCGAGGGCAGGCCTGGCCGAGGTGAAATGCCGCAGCGCATTGCAGCCCTGTCGCAGAGCGACTCTGGTCACCGATCGAGGGACGAACATGTCGGGCGCATGGAGGTAGCGGGCTACCGCTGGATCGAGAGGTTAGGATGCGGCGATGTGGTTGTGTTGAAGCAACGAGGATCGGGATTGGAAATCAGAACCCATCCGGCCGGCACCTCGGGGGTAAAAGGCGTTTGCAGCCGGAGCACCGAAGGGGCGACTGTGTATGTCATGGGACACGGACCCGACATCCGCCGGGCCAATCAGGGAGAGAGAATTACTCAGAACTGCAACAACCCGTGTGGGCTGACAGCTGACGGATGACCACAAGAAGCTGACCCAATTGGCACAATGCAGCCGACTCTATGACAAAGGGGCGAAGTAATTACAATTTTCCATATTCACACACTCGCAATTCTCCTTGTAGGCAACCATTGTTTTTGCAAAGTTGCTATTATTCTTGGTTCGCAACCAGTTCGTCATCAGCTTTCGGTCCCACTTTGTGACTAAGCAAGCTTCGGCTCTAAGGTCCGACCTTGAATTGTTGAATGTTTGTGACTTGCCAGTACTTTACAGAAGAATAAATTATCGAGTGACTTTGTTTCCATCCCGTTTTATTTTCACTGTTTCAACATCGCATATATCTAGTTACAAACTTGACTGTTCCTCATTATCCTTTCCGCTGTGTACGCCCCCCCATGACGTATTTCAGGGTAGCTTCGTGATCAAACCGAGAAAAGTCTTATGTCGCGATCCTGTAAATATGCACGTCGTTCAAAATAAGCCAAGTGCTTGTCATATACCATCCGAATCCTATAATTAATTCGAATAAATCTCGAATTTGAGAAACAAAGTGGCATATATCATGGTAGCAAGTTTGAGAACCCTTGTCCATCTTAATATGGACAAGGTGCCTCGTCCGGACCAGTCGAGATGCTCAGAGAAACATAAATACAAGCTCATGATTTTTCATTGGAACTATGTAAATGCATTATACTTGAATTATTTGAATGACCATCTGCGCATTTTAGCTACATGATACCTGCAGATAACAAGGTACCAGCAGTATTGGAGTAAACCGACATACATTAATGTAGGGTTGTTACTGTCCACAGAATCCATGGTTATCGCAACAGGACGGGCACAATGTTAGTCGCTCGCTTTAGCTCGGGCCTCAATGACTTGTGAAAACCTATCCTCAAAGCCTCACGATCTAATCTATAATTAAATTTACAAGGAGGTGATCTACACCCAGCTTGATTTACGGCAGATCTAGCGCGCTACTGTGGGGCCCGGGTTGTACGAGCGATAAACGAGGTCTAAACGAGATCTAAACGATGCTCAAACGAAGCGTAAACGAGGCATGCCTGGGGCTGAGCAACCAACTCAAAGCGCCCAACGCGACGTTGACACAACTATTTAATTTCCTAGCTCTGCATCTCGATCTCAAATCTTTCGTTTTTCGAAAATCAACACAGCTACACACATCTGAAACTCATCGACAGGCCTACTTATGTCACCACCATAAAAAGCTCCTCCTTTTGAGCATACTCAATACGCCAACGTCAACCTCGACATCGCTGAACATGACGATCCCAACGGAAACGGAGCTATCATTTTCATATTATCGTTACGAACCCTCGCTAGCTGCTGCGGTTCTTTTTATTGTACTATTTTTCTTATTGACAACATACATCCTGTACAAAACACTTCGGAAAAAGGTCTGGTTTCTCATCCCTCTCGTGCTTGGAGGATTTTGTAAGTCGACAACACCCACCTATGCACAATGCGTTTCCTTCCGATGTTTTCAATTAGAAGCTAATGAAAATTTTCTTCTTGGTAGTTGAGTGGATCGGGTACATTGGAGTAAGATTCCCTCTATTCAATCTTAACATTGCACTAACAAATGTGATCAAGAGAGCGGTATCAGCCAGCCAAACACCAACCTTCACAACAGGCCCATATACTCTTCAGGCACTACTGCTACTTCTTGGACCGGCACTATTCTCTGCTAGCGCCTATATGATTCTCGGACGAATTATTACTATGACAAATGGCGATAATTTATCGCTGATACCACTACGCTGGCTAACGACGGTCTTTGTTGCGGGTGACATCACATGCTTTGTCATTCAGGGTGTTGGTGGTGGCATGATGGCCAGTGGGGTTCTCGACGAAATCCGACATGGGCAAACGGTGGTCATTGTCGGCCTGGCTGCTCAGCTACTCTTTTTCACTATATTTTTTGTGGATGCTCTTCTTTTCCATTTGCAATTGCACAAGCGGCCAGCAAGAATGATGAAGGTGTGCCAAATACCTTGGAAGAAGCACATCTATGCTCTCTATACCGTGAGCCTTCTCATAACATTTCGAGCAATCTACCGCATAGTAGAATATGCCGAGGGAAATGCCGGGTATTTGATATCACATGAGGTGTTTCTATACATCTTCGATGCCTGCCTAATGCTGGCCATGATGACTGTATTTGCAGTCGTGTTTCCCGGCGAGATTAATGAGTATCAACAGGACAAGAAAATGGCTACAGAAGGGACATCCGACGTTTGATCTGGGAGTACTAATAGGAAAATCATTATGGTAAAATATGTATAGTTGGGTTTGATGCTATCCCTGGGTTTGTGGAGTTTCTTTTTTATCAGTGCTTTCCCTTAATGTTGATTGATATAGATATATAATTGTGCATTATTTATTCTTTTTATTCGTACGTCGGTAACATACCCTCCGATCTGAGTGCGCCTGCACAGTTGTTCGGCCAAGTTAACCACTCGTCCCATTCCTCGTCAACCTTTCTTAGTTCTGTTGAAACATGGTCGATCAACTGCAGACCAAAGTCCTTTCCCCACCATTGACGATGTGTTTCTAGTAGTAGTACCCCGTAATGTGCCCAAATCAACTGCGTCATTGGATCTCCTTGTTCAAACAGCTCTATCATACGGTCATCTATCACAACGGGCCAAGCAAAAACAGGTCCCAATTGTCTCCGAACTGTCATTTGAATAAACAAAGCCTCTAAATGATCAATCGCAGAATCATATAATTGCAACTGACCTGGCCCAAGAAATCTAGAGGCCTGTTTAGCACGACATCGAAGCTTATGAAGAGCCGCCTGTATGTGCTCGCTGCATTGATTATTTGGATCTGCATCACTAACTTGCAGCACTTGACCCCACATGCCATTGTAGAGACTGTTTTCGGAGGATCTCATAATAGCTATGCTGCCACGAAGCAGCTTGCAAATCGACAAGACCGTTACTGAAGGAGATGCATAATCTGTTGACTCAGGGCCGCCAACACAACACATTGCAAGAGGGATTACCGTCATAATCGCTGAAAGCGCGAAGATGGCGTGGACATTGATGTTAGTGATGTCGCAAATCGCGTTTTGCAAGCCCACAAGAGCAGCATTCTGGAAACGTGATGCCATCGCTATATGCTCAGATCTCTCATTTCCTGGGGGATAGGTCGAGGCCAAGTGAAGTGAAGCAATCGAAAGCAGACCATCAGTCAAGCATTCAAATTTAGAAGCCTCTCTGGGTACTTGCTTCTGCCAAATCTCCACATCTTGCGACGACCATGACAAGGTGTGGAAGACTTCAGTAGAATACCAATGCATCAGGAATATTTCGTGTAGCCTCGAGCATTTGGGCAAATTCCCAGGCCTATCGGAGTGCACTTCTGAAGCAGATAATGGAGTTCTGCTGTCCAAGTCATCAGCAGTGGAGTCTCCGCCAAATTCACCGAGGCTACCGTTCAGAGACTCTGCCTGGCTAATGTACGTGCATGATGCCTTGCGTTTGACGCATCTCAAGCACGACGGCTTCTCCTCACCGCACTAATACATGTCTTAGATTAGCGCAGGCAACACAGAGTCCGGCCAACCGGAACCAATAAGTTCAAGCAACGGTGAAACAACGAGATTTCTGTGATGTTACATACCTTTACGCGTCTGTGCTTACATTGCTCACATCCCTCGCGTGACTTTTTGTGCTTTTTTCTCACAGAAGACATAGCCCTTGCTATTTGTGGCTGAGCATAATTAGTCCGGCCTAGAATGGAATGATCCGGCCTCGAGCGTGAGACTGTGGTACGCTGATGTTTCGTGGGATTCGGTTGTCCGTGCGATCTGGAAATGCGAGACCTCGTTTAAGAATACGAACCTCTCATTCTTAAACGAGGACACTAAACATCTCCACTTATTCGTCCACTAAACTTCATTGTGTTTGTGTACACGTGACTCTGGGTCTTCCGGAGGTTGACGCTTGAAGATTGTTAGCTCTGATCCACACTGACAGGGGGTCAGGGATTGGTGTGACTAGTGGATTGTGCTGGTGTTCCACATGATGTCAAATAGCATATTTCTTTATTGCTCTGAAGAAGGTAATCATCATTGTATTACTAGTTGAGATGGCTAACTATGGATGAAAACCTTCTCATGACAGTACACAACCTTTACATGCTGACAGTCGAGTAGATAGGTGATTCTTAGTTATCGGGCCGGCTTAATAGTTAGCCCCAAGAAAGTTGTCGCTCCTAATTGTCTGAGGAAGAATGTCTCAAAAAGGACGCCACTAATTTACTACGCTCTCGCTACTACGTCAGTGGCCTTTTTTTTTTTTTTTTTCAAATGGGCCTTTGGGAAACGAAAAGCAATGACTGGAACAGGATCGACGGTGTACACGCTCACGCAGGCGACGCACCTTCAATATAAAGCTTGATTTCCCTGTCCGACTTGAGCTCTAGCTTCTAACTTTGCCCATCCTTAACTCCCTAAATTTTTGCCAAGCCTCAATTAACCCAACATTTTTTGTTATCAGCATGATGCCAAAGCCATCCTTAGTAAAATTCGTTTCCTACTTAGTTTTTACATCCTTGGGTGCAAATCAAGCGAACTGCCAGTCCAAGGATACGTACACCCAGAATGCCGCCACCGCAATCAAGACGCTCAACAGTGATTGGTACAGCAGTGACACAGGACTTTGGGATGGGGCCTGGTGGCAGAGCGCCAATGCTTTGACGACCTTGGCTGACTTTGCTATTCTCAAACCTGGTGTTAGTAATTCAGTTGGCATCCCACAAACCATTCAAAACACCATCCGAAATGCTCCTAAAAAGTTCACCGGTTTTCTCAACGACTTCTACGACGATGAAGGTTGGTGGGCGTTGGCGCTCATTCATTCTTACGATGCAACTGGCAACGAGGGTTTTCTTGAACAGGCCGCCGATATCTTTAACGATATGCAAACTGGCGGTGGCACGCCTTGTCGCGGGGGAATATTTTGGAACAAGGATCGCAAATATGTTAATGCTCTTACAAACGAGCTCTACCTGGCCGTCGCTGCATCGTTGGCCAATCGCATGCCTTCCAACCGAACGTACACTCAGATTGCAATCAACCAGTGGAATTGGTTCAAGAGCAGCGGTTTAATCAATAACCAAAACCTTATCAATGAGGGTCTTGACGCCCAATGCAAAAACAACGGCTTGCAGACGTGGTCTGTAAATCAAGGCGTGATTCTGGGTGCATTGGCAGAGCTCTCGAGAGGCTCCATCCTCGGCGGCGGAGTTCTTAACGAGGCTAGAACCTTGGCTAAAGCCGCCATTCGAGCTCTATCTAACGAGAATGGCATTTTGGTTGAGGCAGACAAGTGTGAGACGAGGAGCGACGCCTGTGGTGATGATGCCAAGCAGTTTAAGGGTGTCTTTGTCAGAAATCTTGGGTACCTCAACCAAGTAATCGGAGATGCTCAAATTCGGACCTTCATTTTGAAGAATGCTGACTCTGTTTGGACAAAGGATCGTGATGGTGGCAATAGAATGGGCGTTGCTTGGGCAGGGCCTGTTGTTGGCGTCAATGGAGCATCTCATGGCAGTGCTCTAGATGCTTTAGTCGCTGCCGTTCGTGTTGCTTAGAGGATTAATATTTTTCGATTTCGAATTTAATATAAAAGAGATGGAAAGAAAAAGTCCAATCCAGTTAATAAGTGTAACCAGTTTAATTAAGTGCTATCTGATGATCAAATAAGATGTGATGAGACATTCTAGACTGCCAAAAACATGTAAGAATATATGAATAAAAAGTATTGCTCTGAATGTTGTGGCTAATCAAGCTGCGCTTCGTCAAAAACTCGAATATACTCGTGATAAAATAAGATGGACTCAAGATGTGCGTCTATAGCAATCTGTAACATGCATCAGTAACTATGGTTGAAATTGACAAATAATGAAGGGATAGTGTGAGAGGCTGTACTTACTCTTTCATTTACATCGTGGACTCCACCAGATCCTGTATCGTGGCGTGCTCGCAGGGGTCCGAATCTGTAAATCTGGCTGCTCAAATCCCAAAAGAAGCGAGTGTCTGTGTTTCCGCCCGCAAACATTGGAGCCACGAGCACGTCTGTCCCGGCATCTGGTTCATCAAACACGTGCTTGATAACACCAGAAAAGTATTTCCAGCTTGGTGACTGTGTTGAGGAGACCGGGGACGGTTCTAGCTGTCCATTCTGCCATGATAAAGCAAATGTAAATTCTGGCACCTCAATGTCTTTGTTACCCTCCCTTGGGCCAACCGTGAAATTCAGACCGAAATCAGTAATTACTGGCTTTAATGTGTTGATAAGTTTTGCTCGCACTTGATCTAATGACTCGGAGCTGGAGACGCGATAATTGACAGATGCCTTTGCATAAGCAGGAAGTGAGTTGACTTTATTGCCTGCATGAAATATAGTCACCGCCTGAGTAGTGTGAAGTAGGCTGCCAAAAGAAGCATCCTCATTTAACCACTCTACCACATGTGAGATCTGTTTCGGATCTCGAATGGCGTCACGGACACTTTCGGGAAGATCTGTCGACGAATCCTCTGCGGCGCACTGCAATAAGGTGTAAAGCGGATCTTGAGGCACAAGCTTCATCGGGAAGTTCACAGCAGCGGACGCCTCGAGAGCGGTGATGGCCTCAGCGAGGATTCCGATAGAAGTGTGGTGCGGTGGAACACTGCTGTGGCCACCTGGGACGTGTACAATAAGGTCCAAGTCGAAATTTCCCTTTTCGCTGATCTCTGGGGTACCAAACTGTCGACCGAATTGCTCGACAATGCCAACAGATCCTTCGTCAAGGATGATGGCGAAGGCGTCCTTGCCCCAGGTTTCAATCAGGTGACGAGCTATCATGGAGGCTCCATATGGATATTTCCAACCTTCCTCGTCAAAACCGAAGCCTAAGACAACTGTGCGCTCGGGTTGAAACTTGTTTTCGATCAGAGCAGTTACAGCGGAGAGGATTGCCACAAGATTGCTTTTGCAGTCTTGGCTCCCGCGACCGTTGATGTAGACGCCATCGAAGTGGCCGGAGAACGGGGGGTATATCCACTGTGAAAGAGTGTCATCTGCGACAGGGACGGTCTGCGGCATATTGGATTAATTCAATGAACTCTCAGCCGGCAGCCCGTCCGGGTTGGTCTTACATCTTGGTGTGCCATAAGAAGGATTGGCTTCAGGCTCTCATTGCTTCCACGCCATGTGTACAATAGATTATGCTTATTGACGACTTCAACTTGTAAAGCTTTGTGCCTAAACATCAAGTAATATTAGCAACGACAACTGTCAGGTGCGGGATACTACTTGCAAGAGAGGAAATGTTTTCCGGAGATAGGATTCGAAATCATAAAAGTTGTTATATCGAGGGTCCTTTTCGAGTTGGCCCATGTCTTCAAAAGTCTCAGTTGGTATCTGAACCGCACCGGACAGACGGCCTATGCTCAGGTTGCGAAAAGCATCTGATTTGAACAACTCCTCTACATTGTTCTTGGTGATATCGGGCCTTGCGTGTGGGCCGATTCGGGTTTGTGCAGGACATCCGGGTGACTCCAGCTGGCCAAAGATCTCTTGTTTATGAGGTATATCGATATCGTGGTATGGCAAAATGCGGTGAGTGTTTATCATTGAGAAAATGGTCAACCCGGCTACCATTGACCCTATTAGTGAGTATTTCCAAGGCCGCTTATGCTGTGGTGGTTGAAAAGGCACTCGCCTTAGCTCAAAAAATTTGGCGGTCATATTGGTGAATGTTGTATAGTTTATATTTAGATGATTCTTGGCGAACGAGGCTGGCGAAATGCATAGGATCTTTATCTGAATTCTATCGCGTGAGGGGAAGTTTGCCGATAAGTCAAGTGACGATCCACACGTTCTGATAGCCTATCACGTGCTGCATCCCTATCTAGCCTCTGTAACAGCGCAAAGCCGGGGTCCCAAGATTAGAAGTTGGCTAGCTTTATTTCCAGCCCGTTCAATGAAGGCTATCTTTGTTACGACGTTTCTGGGCCATGAGATCCACCTAGCTAAAGGTGCATGTTGGTACCGAGTGATTATTCCCCACTCAATTCTTGGCATCCCGATGTACCCACTGATTGATCTCGGTGTCTTGTCGTCAGTTCTACATCAGAACACAAGGTACATGTTCACTATCACCTCAAATTTATTTTATCCCACCGAGACCATCGTTGTTCTATCACAAAAGCTCTGATTTTCCTTTCGCGAACCAGGATGTCATGTGGGAACATCTTTTGGGAAAGGCTCTATGAACCGAATGGTCACAATTCGACATCACTGTTGGGACAAACCGACCAAAGTTTTATTCCTCTTAGACTTGAAGCATAGAGTGTAGAAAAAAAAAAGCCAGTTGGTTAGTCGCGAGATGAGACCGAATTCGCTCGTTTGGAGCATTCATTCTTGGCTACATGGTGCTGAGCAAAATATTTGGGGCTCATAGATTGGCCATTAAATGCCAGCAAGATCAATACGTATGTCGCAAAGAAGGGATATTTAATGTTAAAACAGAGTAATTTAACAAAACTTTTATCTTTGGATAGCAAATCGATCTCCAACGGTGATGGCATCAGTCTGTCCCACTGAGGATCTTCTCAGTATCAACGTTTGTATAAGGCATAGTTGGCGTTAGCCAGCAATGCGTGTCTTTAACAAAAGCCGACGAACTAGGGATGATTCGCTGCTTATCTGATATCCCTTTCCCAATATTTATGTCCCCAAGAGCCTGCCAGATCACCGAGGCTTCATTGTTAGCTTCTGTTCTTAAGGAGACTGAAACGGCCGACGGAGTAACCCCTTTACCTACAACGGGCATGTAATGTCGTCACTCATACGGCAGTCACTGGAAAAGATTTATAAGACTCATGAGAATTAACCTGTTGTGGTTAACCCATGTGTTACGCTACTGCAAATTTAGCAACCCTTCTTCATCAAGCCCCTCTTCCTTTAGTGGTTCCAATGAATTAATCTGCAATTTGTTCTTCACATTTGTCATTACCGCGCGGAACGGAGCACGAATGAATAATCACAAGCATTCATTCGGCTTTCGCTCTCGCGTTAAACAAATACCGATGACCAAGATATCCCACTCGGTTGGCAGCTCGATAGCTATAAATATACCTAAGAGTACGTTTTCCTGCTGTTCATCAAATACCATCTACACATCTACTCATATTTCACCTTTTATTCATATTTAACCATGTCTAACGTCCTTGTCATCGGTGGCACTGGCTACATCGGCCTCGCGGTTAGCCAGGCTCTTGTCCGTAGCGGCAACTATACTGTATTTGCCACCACGCGCGATACCGCCAAACGCAAGAACCTTCTCCTAAACGAAATTACCCCACTAGTTGGGCAAATTTCGGACTCGAACTTTATCAAGTCCTCTATCAAAGAAAACTGCATTGATGCTGTCATCGATCTTTCCCAAGCACCCGGTGATGCTGCAACGATCCTTTCCAGCGTTGTCGAGGCCGCTGATGAGCGCAAGAAGATTCTGAGCGCTGAGAAGGCTATTGGCCCGAAACTCGGATTTGCCTACGGTTCTGGCGTCTGGGTTCATGGATCTGGAGGAAACACGCGAATGAACGATCTCAGCGTTCCTGGAACCTCACTCGCGGTTGATAAGCCTGCCACAGCCGTGTCTTGGCGCCCTGCTCATGAGCAGGCAGTTCTCGCAGCCCGCGACGTGTTGAACGTCGCTATTCTTCGCCCCGGTGACGTGTATGGGCGTAGCTCATATGCTTTTGGGGCGTGGTGGGGTGCAATTCAGGCAGTTGCAAAGAATGCAAACGCCGAAGACGTTGTGGTCCCAACCAACGAGGACGCTCGGCCAGCAGTTGTTCATGTAGATGATGTGGCCGACGCCTTTGTCCGGACTATTGACCGCCTACCTGCGTTGGGCTCATGGCCAGTCTATGACATTGTGGGCGAAACGGTGCCGGCCAAGGTTGTCTTGGAGGAAGTCAAGCGAATCCTTGGGGCGAAGGGTAAGCTCGTATATTCTGGTACCCACCAAAGCGCATTCCTTGAGGCGCTTGCGTTGGTTATGAACGGGTCATCTGCGCGCGCGAGAACCGAGTTGGGTTGGAGTCCTAGCCGACGCGAGTTTATCAGGGATCTTCCCCAGCTTGTTGCGGCTTGGCAGGCGTCTCTGGAATAGTGTATCAGTCGAGTTCAAGGCCCGTACTTTAGATGTAGTAAAGTGTATGCAGCTTAATATCATCTGATTGATGACTGAATTTGTCACAGAGGATTCTTCATTTTGCGGTAGGATGCTGTTGGTATGTGAACGTCAATGATTCTTTAAAAGTGAAGTGAGCATTCACGATTTGGACGACGGGGAGAACTAATACCCTTGCGCGATACGATCTCGGTCTTCGCTGACGCGAGACCCACGGCGGATTTTCTGCTTCGCGCGATTGGCGGAGACGATCATCGCGGGAACGACCCTATAAAGCGAATACCTCCCGCTATGGTACTAAACCTTTTTGCACAGCGCCAAGCTTTCATGGTGGGGAATGAATGTTACGACTAGGGTCTGTAGGATGCCCTAATACGAGTTGGCCTCAACTCAAGCCATCAAGTGAAATCCGCAACACCTCGCTGACAAATGCTGAGAGACCAATTGTGATAGCGTATCTAGATCACATGCGATTGTATCTGGCGCTCACCATCTACCACGAAGTTAGAATGTCGCTTGAACTTTCTCCTACACAGAAATCCATGCTGTCCATCAAGTATACGACGGAAACATTTCACTCAAATATATACGAATAAGGATGACTGGTAGGAAATGGAAAGAACATAATTAATAATGTATGCTAACTATAGGAAATAAATGATCTCTCTCTTTTTTTTAAAATCAACGGTGAGCACTTTTGCTTTGCCATCAATAATAAGTAGCTTGTGGATTGGCGTTCTTGTAAATATTGGCTAGACAATAGTTTCATACCAAGCACATGATTGGATATTTCTACCAGTATTTTCGAAGTGAACGCTTCATACAAAGCATTAGTTGGATAATAAAAATATTTTCCTTTATCATGTGTTTAGCCACATCTATCAGTAGCCTAAAGGGTGGCACCATGATCGAGAAGTAGTTGGATAATCACTTGGTATTGCCATTGAATGGCTATGAGACGTGGTGTTTGATTGTGTATATCGATAGCCTCAAGATTATCACTTTTATCAAGCAATGTTTGGAGGATAACTTTATCTCGCAGTTGAATGGCCAAGCGAACGGTGTTCGGCTGTCCATGATAATGGCCCCAAAGTTAGCACCTCGATCAAGTAATAGCAGAGTGATATATGTGTGTCCAAATTCAATCGCCCAGAACCGCCACCAAACCAATCCTGACATTAGGAAGCCTCTGTAACATGACTCCATTGCTATCCAAACCTGTTGAGGCTTGCATAGGATATGTTTGCATCATTTAGTCTTTCACGTGACAATGGACTCAGAGTCGGGAGATCAAACAAGAGGATACTCGAGGGCTGCCATGGCTAGATGCAACTATCACTACGTCTAGGAGCAGAGATGGCGATATTATATTTGGAGGTAGGACCAACATTGGAATTTTTGACTGTTGTTTTTCGTACAGAATTAATATACTAAATCTGTTTTCAGAAAAAAGAAAGTCGCGAGGAGCTAGAGGACGCAGCGGAAAATGAAGTGGGTATTTCCAGCGGGACCAGTAAAGCCGTGACTTCACATCAGTGCATGGCAGCAAAAGATAAAAATAGAACATTGCGCGTCCTCGGAAGTCTCGGCTCTGTGAAAGGAACACTCATGTGTACTAGTTCAATATTTTCTCCCAGTGATTCTTCTGTTTGCTGAGCATTATTACACGCTCTATGTTTGGTGACCAGTATATTCCCGATTAAATGAGGCGCCCTGCGCATCATGACAGTCCCCTTCTATGGTGTGATTTGCTCTGCTTTTGCTTAGCCACTATTGAATCCTGGAAGGAAGGATTCGTGCTTATCTAATTGAAAATGACCCCTGTTTGGATGTAAAGCGCTGAACTATCAGGTGACGTATGCCCTGGAAAAGCGGAGTAAGTCGTCAGCAGTTACGAAACTGAAGCTCAATGTTGCTCTTGTCACGTTTCTACACGGATTTAACAACGATACGAAATGGAACAAACGGAAAAAGTTCCCCCTATCTTTTACCAGGCGTTGAGCGGTAGGAGCGACGGAAGCAGCGATGTCTCAACTCCGTTCTCCAAGTTCAGCGTGTTTGGCATGTTCCTTACACTCGTTCTTTGTCTCCTCACTCAACCGTTCGGGAATCTTCTCTACAGCTATTCAAACAACTGGTTCAGCAAGCTCATGTTTCTGACATGGCGCTTCAACCCTCTAATCTGTCTGATCGAAGCAATCAGCATCTACGTTATTCTCTTTTCCAACGTTGCGACAATATGGAAAGAAACCAGTGGCCTGCAGGCTTGGAAGCGAAATTTGCAAATCATCGCAGCTGCATTACTTCTACTCCGAGCTAAGAAGATGAATCATGACGGAGACCTAGTGCTTGAACAGCTCAACCATGAGTTGGTGGAGAGTGAAGGTGTCAGAGTGCCGCTGGACTCGACGAGTCTGCCCCACGCGGCTCAATATGGTTCAACGGGGATATCACGACGCACCATGGCTACTGCGGAAAAGGGCGTATTAGCTGCCGAGCAACCGGTTGATGTGCAAACAGCGCTCTTGGGACAGGCCCTGGGCACTAACGCTTTGTCCCATCGCGACTTCTCTATTGATATCCTCACCTTTGCCACAATTCTTTTCATCGCCATTAAACTGATCTTCATAGAAATGGCGTGGCAGATAAAATTTGCTGCTTCATGTATGATTTCGGGATGGCTGATGGTGCAGATTCTGCTACTTCTATTGCACGCAGGGGAGCTGAGCGACCTTGACATGCGTGCCACAGTAAAGATGGCATGGAGCCTGAGATATCTCATTGGTCTGCACAACGTCAAAGACCTACCCCGTGTCAACAACATTACGATAGCATTGCCGATTCTGGTAATTGCCGCGGGGCATCTCAATTATTTATTGGTTTGTCACGCAGAGGGCCCAGAGCCTTGGGTCAGTGTCCTCTTAGCCGTGGTGTGGGTACTTCTTGCAGCACTGTTTCTCTATACAAGAAGCAGACTCTTCGCCCTTGTGCCCATCATTGCGGTAATTGTGGTCTTTTTTGATCCGACAGGTTACGTGATACCTGCATTTGGGTTGAGTTGGTCATATATCCTGTTTGCCTGCTTTCTGACTCTGATAATTTGTTATCCGATGATGATTTCTTCAGCTAAAGCTTCCTGGCTGGAAGTACTTTGTGCTGGCTTCAACTTATATTTCACACTTCTTGCGTCAGCCTTCATGTTAATCTTTTACCGCGAAGCAGAGACTAGCAAACCCAGCTGGCTTGATGTTTTTGGTTGAACGCATATGTTCTAAACTATGACTAATTCATCTTGGTGATGAGGTGGAGGACTTTGGCCATTTCAAGTACAAGATCTGAAGTGGTAAGACGAATTATGAATATCATTACTAATGCACTTTCTGAAGGTGTGTAAATTTTAGGGTTTGGATTGAATACGAATCTTTTTGATGGATATTTCCTAACTTTCATATTTATGACGAAGGTAGCCCTTATTTTAAATTAATTATATCTAGGTTAGTGGGTATAGACGCATGGAAATGTAAATACTGGTTCTGGTACGAAAGATCTTTGATATTGCGGTTGTACTTTTGTGTGGCACCGCTAGACGTCGTTAAATCCCGAAACACTATTGACAATGTCACCCCATTCCGGGAGATAGAGCATCTCGGACATTATAGATTCATTAAAGCCCATTAAGCCACTCTGCCAGAGCAAACTTGGGTCAGGGAAATTTCCCCGCGCTTCCTCAATTAGTTGAGAGCCTTCACCTTCCTTCGCACTCACTGTGGAGCCACCATCATAGTCTTGGCTTCGATTCGATAATTGAGGTGGTAGATGAGAAAAGGAGCTTTGATCGCCTTGAGCGACCACAGTACCAGGAATATAGCCATCCCCAGGGTCATTTAATCGACCTGTGGCAATGGAACCGTTTTGTGATTCGGAAGAGGAGCCCCGGACAACTTCTCGGGCTTCTGACGCCTGGCGTCGCAATAATGCTAGACATCTCCAGATATTGCTTCCTTCCGCATTACTTTGCGTCAAATCACTGATTGATAAGTTATGCGCATAAGGGACAACACTAAATGTTCGGTCGACCAGTTCCCATGCTTCTTCAGCTTCCTGAGCGGCTGGGAAAGCGGATAAATATCTCAAGATATAAGCAAGAGCATACCACTGTGTATATGTTTTGAATATCCAGGCGTAGCGCGTGGAAATTTCTCCGCTCACCAATTCATAGCTGTTCCGGAGTGTGCGGCAAGCTGCGCGAAACGGTTCTAGACAAAGGCCCTTGAGAGACTCATTGCAGTTGTCTTTGCTCGCATGCACGTATAACTGTTCGCGAAGCTGAAACATGAACTCCATTTTGAAACATGCAGTATAATAATGAGCTTGAGCAGCCTTTCGTAGACTGATAGAAGCTTGTGGAATAGGGCCCGAGAAGAACCTAGTTGACAGCCAATCGTTGTGATCCTGTATTATTTTTCGTTTTGTTGCGATATCCTTGATCATGTCAGGATCAGTCCTTGATCTCGAATCCAAGACTTGATGCAGCAATCTTCCAGCCTCGATTTGCGACAGTGCGTAGGAGGTATCAGTCCAGCCATCGCCATCAGGTGGTAATGACTTCATTGATGGGAAAATCTGGCCATCGTCAATGTTTAGAGGGAGTCGAAGATCTTGCTCGTGATATTGGATCGACAGCGCGAAACCGTGATCTTCAGGTGCCCGAGAGTCAAGCATGCAGAGTTGCCACCATAATCTAATGCGAAGTTCGGTTTCAAAGGGGCTGAGTTTTAGCGATGCACCGTCACGGTGGATGCCAATGGATTGTGCTAATCGAATTGCGGTTCCAGTGAGAACCCAGACAGCGCGACTGTTGTCACGAACTCGGAGGCAAGTCTTCCAGAGTTAGATATAGCTTGTAAAAAAAAATATTACGGTGAAAACTCACAGAAAAAATTGCTAAAGCCTGTAGTTGTGTGAGATTTGGCTCGTTGAGATGGTTGGCCTCTGTCAAGGCACGATTAAGCCCAGCTCTGTACTGCTTCAACAACTTGCTGGGAGATTCCGATGTTAGAGCCGATATCTGTTCATCGGATAGGCTGGTAATGGCAGCAAAGTAAATAGCAAAGGCCAATGCTTCTAGAGATGGATCTGCGTTTTTTGGGTCAGAGATCATGGAGATCATGGCTGACTGGGTGGTTGGAATATGAAGAATCTTGACAACCGGGTCGACATTTTCGACATAAATTGTCCATAATTTCAGGGCAAACTGAGCGTCTGGGTGTAGCGGAGTGTTATCGGTGATAGGATCACCACCAATAGGAGATGGATAGAGATTCAAGTCCAAATTGGAAGATGGACTGAAAGCAGGTTTGTTCGATTTTTGGCGCTTTGGGGCATGTATTCTGTCTTCCTATGTTGGCATTAGAATCCTGGTGCTATTCTTTTAGTGTGTTTTACATCAGGGCTTGAATCGTACATCTTGGAAAAGTTCAAGGATATTTGAATTGTCCACATAGTGGACCCGATCCCCGTCCTTGAGCAGTGCTTCCCATGTCTCGCGGCGAGAGGAACGGGTTCGGCCGGGCTCGGAGACCGACTCAAGAGGTCTCTTGGTCGCTCTTGCAGGGGGTCTGTGGTCCTTTACGCTGTCTCTGTTCAAGACCTCTAATAAGATTGTCTCTAGTCTCTCTAAGCGACCTGTGATTTCCTCCAATGGCGACGCCTTTTTGGGCAACTCTCGCTCCTTGCTGGGATATTTGCAATCCATCCCCGCACGAGAGCAGTGGAAGCATGGCATCTTCCGGTTGCATCTTACTTTTCGGCGATGGCAGCTGATGCAGGACCGGGGATTTGGACCGGCAATGGCAGGATGCTCAGACTCGGTAGAGTCGTGGTCAAGACCTGCATTGTCTGCATGAGGCTCCACATGATCGGCCATGGCTGAGAAATCAGACTGAGGATAAAACCATGCAGCCTGCGAGGAGAGACAATTGGCGACGGAAGAATACAGAGTTTGGAAGGTCGAAAGCCAAGTGAACGCTCGGATACGTCACTGCAAAGCGTCTACACCCTCGTCGGTGCGCTCGGCCCCGAGAGGTCCGATGGCCCCACCGGGCGCCAGAGGCGGGAAACTATGAGAGGCGACCGCTAATTACTTGATTACTACAGCAGTGTGTCCTCTGTAATAATCCACTAACATGTGCGCTAAACCGCCTGGAGGTGGAGACCGTTCACGATGCGTCATCCCGTGAACGCCATCATCTCGGACCTTCGCAGCCGAGCATGTCCGGACATGATGAGCAATAGAGGATCATGTACAAGATGCCGATCCTATAATTCCCCAGTATGAAACAAGCCACCATGCTTTAGGTTTTTCTTCTGGCCACTCGCGTCTTTTTCCTAGACAAGAAAACTAGAGTTACGCTTCTTTTTAAGATGTTTAAGACAGCTGATCAGTTCTCGCCAAAAGGCGATGGCACCCTGAGTGCTGCACCAACCGAAATTGCTGACACCACCGACTCGACCGACTGCGAAATACTTAGTGAACAGCCCATTGAGGAACCCAAATCTTTCCCCGAGGGCGGATACGGTTGGGTATGCGTTGCTGCTACCTTTCTCATTAATGCCCATACTTGGGGAGTTAATAGCGTGAGAATTCAGTCCTGTTACGGTTTGTCTCACCTAACGCGGCATAGGCTTATGGTGTTATTCTCGCCTTCTATTTATCCAACAACACCTTCCCTGACACTACAGCTCTTGATTATGCCTTTGTTGGAGGTCTTAGCATTGCGTGTGCTATGCTCATCTCACCTCTGGCCACGCACCTAAATCATCGATATGGTATTCACAGCTCGATATGCCTCGGGGCGGTACTTCAAACAGGTTCGCTCATAGCTACGTCCTTCGTCCACTCTAACTGGCAACTCTTTCTATCCGAAGGCATATGTTTTGGACTTGGCATGGGTTTCTGTTTTGTTGGTTCCGTTGGCATCATCTCGCACTGGTTTGACAAGCGCCGCAGCCTCGTGAATGGCATTGCTGCAGCGGGCTCTGGAATTGGTGGCCTCACGTATTCACTGGCCACTGGCGCTATGATTCCTAGATTGGGGTTCCCTTGGGCCATGCGCATCCTTGGAATTATTTGCTTTGTTGTCAACTTGGTTTGCGGCGGTTTGCTACGCAACCCACCAAATTCCAGCCACCGCCCGAGCGGAGCGGCTGTTAAGTTTACCATGCTACGAAAGCCACAGTTTTGTCTGCTACTTATATGGGGTACTTTGAGTGCCTTGGGATACGTATCCTTATTATTCAGCCTTTCCAGTTATACTGTGGCTGTTGGGCTGACCCAGCATCAAGCCAGCGTTGTTGGTGCGATTCTCAACCTTGGCCAGGCTCTTGGACGTCCCATGGTTGGGATCCTGAGCGACTCTTTGGGTCGTCTGAATGTTTCATTTTCCGCCACTCTATATACAGGTGTCCTATGCTTCGTCTTTTGGACCTTTGCGAAATCAATGGCGGCAATTTGTATTTTTGCCATTGTCGTTGGACTGGGAGCAGGTACACTGTGGGCAACAGCTGCCCCTCTTACGGCCGAGGTGGTTGGGATCAAAGAAATGTCCAGTGCCCTAGGCCTTTTTTGGCTGACTTTAGGGCCTTCCACTGCTGTGTCTGAGGCAATTGCTGTCCAGCTTAGAAGTGACGTTGCAGACAGCTACCCTTACTTACGAGTCCAGATGTTTACCGGGACAATGTATGTCGCGGCTGCACTGTGTTTGGCACTCTTAAAAGTTTGGCCCTCTTCTAGCTGTAATCCACGAGATGAAAATGAAGACAAAGTTAGAGAGACGAACTAATTAAAAAAAGGAACGAGGTGATGGCTGCAGGCTAGACATTTTAAGGGTCGATTAGGAAACCGCGATAGCAGCGGTGGGCTATTGCACTGTATGAAGAAATTAGGCCTACCGGACATTTTATAGCTCCCATTTATGCTCATAGACTATTAGAAATATAGATTGTATCATAAACCCCATCAAACATCTCACGCCATTATATTTGGTCCTGAATCTAGCACATTAAAGTAATTACAGCAGCAATGCAAAAAAAACTTGAGAAGGGGACGAGAAGCGGATAAATCATCAAAGGATTGATTAACGTGAAATTTAGTTAGATACAAGAATATACATGGCGACTCTCTATTGAAATGTTAAAACTTCACAATTTTTAATGCTGATTAGGCGTGACGAGCATAATTCTGGTGGTGTGATCAAGAGCCTCCCGCTTCTGAGACTCCAGATATCAGTGCCTCATTCCTTGATTGGCATGGTTCCGATTAGTATCCTATTTTTAATTCAAATTGGTTCAGACTAATTTGTCCGAACCAACCCATCGTGCATACATGCAATCTACTCAAACGTGATCCAGGATGCATGTGTCTATGCCTTGGCGATCATTTATGGGTCGCGATGTCTCTTCTATCCTCCGCCGCACCCATGCACACTGCGACCGCATGCTCAAACATGAACAACTACACATGAACTTCGTTCTGGATAAATGAATGGAATGTATTGGCTATTTGATTAACAAGAGATAAAAGTCAAAAATAATTTCCAATCTAATCCGCATCATTGTCAGATTCTACTGCAATGGAATTTATATCCTCGCACTGGCTGCCCCTCGCTGCGGTGCCATTAAGAACCCTAATCACCACGTCTTGGATTTTCCCCTCAAGCTTGGCAAACCCTCCAGTATCAGACAGAAGACTCCAAATCACACGACGCAAGTGATTCGGGGTAGATTGTTCAGCAACTGCCTTTAATTGCGAGCGCATACCAGTGGCAAGTGACATGGCTGTGAACCAGAATTGATCATGGATTAGTTGATGACTCAGCTTGATATCTAACTTATCAAGAATAGAAATAATTTGTGATTTAATCTCTGTATAGTCTTCTTCTGATAGATCCATGAATGCCTATTATTATTAGTACGTTGAGGGAAAGAATTTGGGAGCTTATTTACCTCAATCGAACCTACTCTCGTTTTAAAATCGTGTAGAACCTCCATGTCCTTGAGTACATTATTGAATAAATCTTGTGCCTCTGCGATCATGTTCTTGGAAAGATGGCGAAGGCGTGCCACTTCCTTCCGAGCTTCCTCATCACGGAGGTAAATTGTGCGACCGCAGAGCAAAGCGTCAACTTGAACATATCCGTATTGATCGTTTCTACCAAATGTAAGAGGTAAGACATCGACTTTTCTACCCCAAGTGGGAACTAGCACATCTTCAAGATCTTTCGAGCCTATTGGGGGTTGCCGAGATGGATCGCTAAAATCCGCAATGACGACAATGTCAATGTCACTAAATTCGTCGGCAGTACCTTGAGAAAAAGACCCAAAGACGCCCACCCAGCAAATATGTCGGAAATCAGGACGTCGAAATTGGATTGCTGCCTCGTGTCTGAGTCTCGCCGTGTCGATGGCAGCGTCACCGGTGCTTGGTACGGCTCTCATTATTAAGGCTGAGCGTGGTGCTTGATAACTAGAAAGAGGTCTGAGAATCCCATGAAAATTATGAGATATTTTATGGATAACGAAAGGTGGAGATGGATGTGTTTTTCTTGTGGTGTTCTTTTGTTCCCATGTGTCGGTATCCGCACCTGAAATTCTTTGACGTGTGTTGTGTTTGTTGATTAATATTCAATCTATCTTTTGATTCAAAGAGAATCTTCTTTTGTTGTGGTCATTTAATATTCGTTTTAGGGTGCAGGTCTTTGTACAGGAAAGGTGAACGATAAATTGAGAGTTAGATATTTCTGATACAAAGAAATGAGGCACACGTGGGTGAAGCTAAGACTATTTGGATGAAGCTAGAACTAAACGAGACGTTTTCCTCCTGTTCTTTTCTGTTTTCTTCTTCTTTTTTGTTCTTTTATTTACTTTTGATTTGGGGATAATAAAGGCTCTAACTTCCCTTCAAGATTTTATCAAAAAAGCGTCCTTTACCGTCAGGATGTCCAATTTCGATTCCAAATCTTACCGTCCTAGAGAGTGCCTGATGACTGCTCTCGAATCGTTGCGTATTGTAAAATACGAGGCGAATCTTCTATTACGAGACGGAACCGTGAGTTTTTAATGCACCGTTTCTGACGCACTTAAGACACTTAGTATTGACTTTCATTAATTTAGCCACTGGATAATATAGAGTCCTTGACCAAAGAGTCTAAGATTCGCAGTAACATTATGATGGAGATGAACGCAGTGGCGGAGAACTTAGGGGGGGTCAAGAAACATGACCAATCAAGGTGGCCCGACGTCTTCCAGGATTTCATTCTTCTAAAGCATGAACATAATATCTTGATTTATCATTATAGGCATGGAGCAAGGAAATTCAACTGGTATAAGGCAACTGAGATCATCGAGACCGTATATCCGAGGTTGGAGCTTGCATTAGATGTGGCTGTTCCATTGGGCGAAAAAATAACCTGGTAGACCTTGGGATCTGATACTCAAGCCCAACCAATAGATTATGGCATAAAATACATGGCTTCAAATTCTGCAACCCTTTTGGGTAATCTTGGTCACTGTTAAAGGCTGGGTATGAGCCTCATTGTACACATTTCACTGTTCCTAGCCATGTGCTAAAATCTAGTGTTTCCTTCTCTTACAAGAAGGTGCTCTTTGAAACAAAAGAGAGATTGAATACTGATCAATACATGGCTTCTTTCTTCATGCAATAGCGCTTTCCTTGTACACCTTTCCATGCTCCATCAGATGTCATGAGACAGGCAAATGTCGTGCCGATACTACTAAAAGTCTCCACTCTTAGAGTGTTACAGCCTTGCCTGCTCGATTCTTGTCAGAGTTCTCATTGCCTTGCCAGCACGACTTCCATCTCCTTCTTTCATATCCATGTCATCCGCCGATGGCATCCTCATTCTCCATTTCTCGCGAAGTTCTTCCGAAGCCTTGTTCTCGAAGCAGTCGGTGACATACTTTCCGAGAACGGGCAAGAATTTGAAGGCGCTGGCAAGGTATCTATTAGCAAGGTTGTCATGCAACATGGAAGAATAAACATTTTACTTACTGTCCAGCACCTCCAGTGGCGAGGAAAAGCCCGTCGATTTCGGGGTGGTGGTCAATGATAAAGTCTCCCTTTGGCGTATCCGAATACCAACCGAATCGGAGAGCCTTCCACTCGCGATTTGCAATTTCAGCAGGGAAATGGCGAACCAAAACAGCTCTGAGCTCTTCCTCAGCATCGTCTGGGAGATAGGATGTGTGGATGTTTGTCGCGTCCCGCTTGGGTGCCGAAACCGTGCGTTTAGACCCCTCCACTGCGACGGAAGTGGCAAATCCAAACCCGTGCTTTGCAACCTTAAGGGTCTGGCTTGCTTCTGTAGGTGGGAAGACAACATCTCCAATGCTAAAGTTCATTAGAATAGGCATGTCTTTGTACTTCTTTATCTCCTCTGGCGTGAGTTGAATGAAACCGACCGGGTGCCCAGTTGCAGTCATGGCATGGGTCATTGGTAATAACAAATTAGACCATGCTCCTGTTGCAAGAATGACCTGGGAAGCAATCATTTGGTCGCCATCGGCCAAATTCACACCGATTACTCGGTTGCCGCTAAAGATCAAAGACCTAACGCGACCTCGATCACCTGTGATGAATGATACGCCTTCAATGGTGCACTGAGCACTAAGCTGGCGGATACTCTCTTCAGCATTCGCCCAGCCGCTTCGAGCGTCAATGTATGCTTTCAGGCCGTCAAGCTGAGGTTCGACACTTGGGTACTTCTGGCAAATTTCGTTGGCATCGTCATAGATATCCAAGGTTTGGCCTAAAGACTGTGTGACCTGCATGCTTTTTTCGATGTAAGGATTTCCAGGCTTCTTCACCAAAACAGTGAATCCGGATTCATGGTAGTGGTTCGCGTATTCGGTGGTCCAGCCCTTGTAAGCTTCACGGGCCATTTTACCATAGACCTCATCAGCATAGATGAGCCGGATAACGCGTGATATGTCAACACTACTCCCATCAATCGCGGGGGGCAAGTAGCGATCCATGACAGTGACATCGTTGTAGCCTCTTCTCTTCAGCTCTAGAGCAGTTGAGAGTCCGAAAACACCTGCACCAACGATAAGAATAGACTCATCCTTGGAGGTTGGAGCCTTTGTTGTCATGTTGAAGAAGTCTATACCGAAAAATGATAAAAACTGGAACTTTTTCAAAGATGTGCTGGGAATCGTGTGTTCTAATTCGCAGCTGGCAAAGACTGGATGATTCTGTTCCTGATGGGCTCAAGAACAAGATGGGATAGCACTATATAAATATAAAAGATTTAATGGCTGACTTTATTGTCGTCAATATCAAATACATCGTCATTGATCCCCAAGTGTATTGCTATGAGACTTCCAAAATGGCAAGTGGAGAGTTGAGGACCCTTCTGCAGATCCTGCAGTCCTGTAGATCATGTCGATCCCTTGTTGTCTTTCCATTCTACCAATGTAAGAGTCCGAAATCGGGAGTTATAAGATGTCAAAAAATAATGACTGGACACTATTTCAAGGTTCCCTATCAAGCCCTTCATTTTTTGGTTCAAAAAATCTACCGGATAAAATTCGATAGAGTTCAACCATGTTCAGCTTCAGCAGAAACCAGCAGGCGAGAATAATTGATATAATCTCCCTATTTTCAGGATACGCGTTGTACTATTCACTGTGTCAAAGTTCTATTTAGGGAACCCCCACTCAAACTTCCCCCACGCGATTTAGCCCCAACTGAGATTTTCATACCGTGCGTCGCCACATACCCGTTCTCCTGCATGGACTCTAGCACGCTCTCCTATTACATAAACTCATTCACCTTTATTTTAACGCAATTCGAATAAGCGGCAAAGCTAACTCTATATTCTAACCTCGTAACAGCAACCCGTGTAAGCTCCGTGACCGGCAGTGCCCAATGTGGCGTCCACTCGGTACAGTAGTGTTTTTTTTTTTTATAAAGTGGGGCCTAACTGATTGATAAAGGATTCATCACGGTGGTGTTGTGACTGGAAATGAAACGGAAAACAGAGTTGGGGTCTCGCTGTAGCATGCTAAGGGCTTCGGGCTGTTTTCTGAATGGGCTTGTTGTGATATCAAAGACCCTACAGGAAATTCCACCGGCACACGGTAATACGATCTCCCAGTGTCGCGTAAATTCACTGCAGGAGCCGTGTTCTCGCGGCTAGGTCCGTGCCAGGTGAGATTCCCAGACCCCAACGACTCAGCCAGGAACCGGTCCCAAGGAGCAGGCCCACAAACTACGTAAGTGAAAGCCATTGAAATCCAATTGCCATTTGGCGTCATTCGGGAGCATGGGACGGGAAAACGGCAGATCTCAACGCCACGCAGCAAGCCACAGGCTCAATGTCAGAACTAGTCGAAAAACGTGTCGAAATCTAAGCACAGGTTGGTAGATATAGACCCCCAAAGGTCGGAGATACCTGCCTCTTCTTTCCATTCCCTGTCTTGATCTTATGGCTATCCTTGATTTCTGTTATTCATTTCGGCTACACGGCTAGGCTAAGGATCTAAACAGCCCGGAACAATCCGCCTCGCGTCCGCAACCGGATGCATTGGAGCGCATTTTTATTGTTCAAAAATTAGGAGAAACTCATAATATACAATATTGAGTCTGATATTTAATTAATCAAGGATTGTGTGAAGGTTAGCCACTGCACATGCTGTAAAATATGGATGCTTGGTGGGGGTTTATGTTTGGCGTCCAAGCTTTCATCTGTAAAAACACAGGCTGGACATACCCTGTAGCCGTCGCTTTTATAAATTATTTTCGTTAAACCGACATTAGCCCTGAGGGAAACTTGTTAACCTCGTGACTTGAATTCAATATTGTCATGCTAAATGTCAAGCAGATTTTATGTCTTTAACTGGTCCTGCTGATGACGTAAGCACGATGTGTATGGCTGACCCACTTGCTTGCAATCTGCTCTCACATCCCCTCTTGACGTCAAAGCCACCCTTGATTGCTGAAGCAAAGTAGAGAACACACGTGAAAGCAGTGAGGCAACACGACATCAAGATTCGATCAACAAGAATTTTTAGAAGTCAAGCCGAGTGGAACTTCCCGAATCTACGCTACTACACCACCAGCCGAACTTCCAAACCAAATCGTTGCCCCTCATTCAATATGTCGCAAGATACGCAAGAACCAGTCATCACCAGGATGTCGGACCTGACCACCGACGAGGCAAAATGGATCACTTTGAAGAAGATTGAGTACATCGATCAAGTGGGCACCGCGCGCACTTGGGAGGTGGCCACACGCAAGACCAGAGGCAAAGCTGGCGTTGATGCCGTCGCTATGGGAAACATTCTCCTGCATCCATCCCGCCCACCGTCCACCATGGTTGTTATCCAATACAGGCCACCACTGGACTCCTACACTGTCGAATGGCCAGCCGGACTCATCGATGCCGAGGAGACGGCCGAACAAGCCGCCGTACGCGAATTCAAGGAAGAAACCGGCTACGATTGCCAGGTCAAGAGCATTAGCCCCGTGCAGGCAGCTGACCCCGGCATGACCAACGCCAATATGCAGCTAGTTATGGTGGAGGCTCAACTGGGCGAGGGAGATGAGCTACCAGAGCAACGCCTTGATGATGGGGAGCGGATAGAGCGCGTCGTCATACCGCTGGCTGAGTTCTACGAACGCTTGGTTGAGTACACCCAGCGACCACGCATGATTGTGGCAGCCAAGCTATTCCACTTTGCGGCTGGTATGCACTTTGCCCAGACTCAAAAGTACTTTTAAGCATTAGAACATTCTAGAGTTTGACTAGATCCTATAGATCAATGGTATTTCCCGATTGAGTATGTCGTCTCCCTCAACCCCAAACGCCAAGACGTCAGTTTTCATCCTCCCCATCTTGAGGGCCAAGATGGTTAGCTTCTCACGGCGAACGGATTGCCGGAGTACTCCGTCGGTATAGATGTGTCGCGCTAGATTGGTTGATGGAACGGATATGTCCAATCGGTGTGACAAAACTGGCCGTGGCATCAATCTCGCCTGAAGCGTAGCTAAAGTTTGACTTGACCGTCCGCCGTTACCTTTTCACAGTCTCGTGTCAGATTTTACCTAACACTGCCGAGTGTACGATGACCCTGTCAATGCGGCTATGCTTGTTTCCAACCACTCAGATCGATTCCCACTTAGACGGAGGCTCCGGGACGGTCAGTCCAGGGGTCTATTCTAATAAAGTGGCCCAGAACGGAGTATGCGTGCCTTCTCTATACAATCTAGCACCGAAAGAATCCCCCGATGCAACACGAAAATTAAGCTTATTAGCCACTGGCCAGATTGGATGCCAAGAGTTGAAAAGTACCAACACCTCATGCCATGAGTTAAGCGGGATCAAGTGGAGCGTGACCACGGGGCTGGTGCCTCCGCTTGGCAAATGAGATGGAGAGGACGCCGCGGATTGGCATCTCGCGCATTCAGTTGATCAAAATGCCAAAGTTAAAGCACATTCTAGGCAATTGGTAACCGTACAGAGTTTGTAGCAGTGAGATGTTTTGACTCGTCGTTGTATCTGAGAGCCGGGCACAGCGAGCGGCTCAAACCGTGGTGAGAAACCTTGCCAGAATCCGGAGATCGACGAGATCGCTCCAGGTTGGAAGGGATTCTCAACTGCTTCCGTAAACCTTAAAGATCTTCTGGTCCCTTTGTTTGACCCACATTTCTGTCAAACGCCAAATGAAGCTCGGTGATCCAAGATCCGAGCGCCATTACTTCAAACGGTAAGTGGTCCCAGAAACTCGCGAAAGCTAGGACCTCTCTGCGACACGACGCGAGACCGAAGCAGGCTCGCGTGTTAGCCAGAACTGCCCATTTTTCCGCCAAACAACGGAACCGCCACGAGCAGCTCTCCTGTCTCCATTTTCAGGTGAAACGAGGCTCGACCATAGCTGTCAGTCCATGCTATCCACATTTTCCGATTTTCCACCAAACAGCATGTCTGAATCCTCGTATGGGCCTGCGAGAGCCAAGAAAGCCAAATGGGAAACACCAAAGTCGATAGAGTCGTGTGCTTGGCAAGATAGTCTGTATATGGTTTTGAACATCTATAAAATATACAAGAATTCACCTCTCCAGTCTTGTTCTTCATCCAGCTCACAGCATCAATCATCCAGTCACTCAACTACTCATCTACTTAACTATTTAACTACTTAGCAACCCTCTCAATTTTCAACAAAGCACCCAAAACACCTTCTACCACTTCAACTCTTTTTATTCAAGATGCTTTTCCAACAGATCCTCGCTGCCATGGCCTTGGCCACTGCTGCTTCTGCTCAGAACGTGAACTTCCCGGCCCGAGTCGGAACCGTTACCTCTCTTCCCACTCCCAGCCCCATTACTGGTGTTCGTGACATGGGCAACCGAGAGTACGACCGTGGCCGTCCTTGCAACAGCGACGACGACACCGGCAGTGACAACGCTGTCTTTGTCCTTGCCGATGGTGCCACTCTGAGCAACGTCATCATTGGTGCCAACCAGCTTGAAGGTGTCCACTGCAAGGGCAAGTGCACTCTCAGGAACGTCTGGTTCAGAGCCGTTTGCGAAGGTAAGCCTCAAACCCATCATTCACATGATTTAAAATGACTTTGATCTAACCAATATTATTAGATGCCATTTCTGCTTTGGGCAACGGAGATGTCACCATCCAGGGTGGTGGTGCCCAGGATGCCAAGGACAAGGTCGTCCAACACAATGGCCGCGGCACTGTCACGATCAAGGACTTCACTGTGGTCAACGCTGGCAAGCTCTACCGCGGCTGCGGTGATTGCTCTAACAACGGCGGCCCCCGCAACGTTATCATTGACAATGTCAAGGCCAGGGGTGTCAAGAACCTGGTTGGCATCAACTCGAACTACAAGGACATTGCCACTGTCACCAACACATGCGGCTCCAACGTCCCTGTTGTCTGCCAGGAGTTCATCGGTGTTGAGAAGGGCAAGGGAAAGAGCACTGAGGTCAAGACCACCGCCAACTGCAAGGGACAGCTCACTCTTCCCGCTTGCTAAATTCGCTTTTCAATGAGATGACCACGGGGTGGTTGTGCTTCAGGCAAAATATAGATGTATTAGATCGAATTTGGTTTTTTTTTTATTTTAAGATATAGGCCGCTAGATGAATATATCGCGAGATGTAATTTTATAAACTATTTCTCCGGTTATGAGGTGAATTGATCTATGATCGTCATAAAGATGAAACACCATGGAGAGAATCAAGCATCATTGATTAGGTCCACTACTGAATCAATACTTTCTAGCAAGGTTCTAGTATTTGGATCTAATTATACTCCTGTTTTATAACAAATGTGATACTAACACCGTTCTATTTTTTTCCTTTTCTTTTTTGGATAAAAAAGAAGAAGACAAGAGCTATTGCTGTGAAGGAGTATTATTTTCGGGCCAAGGCTCAATTGTCAAATTCTTCCAAATTGTTTGCCATCTGGCTGACTTTTTCTTGTATGCTTCTTTCGACCCGAGGATAGGATTTGGCCTTACAACCATGTTGAAAAAGTCGGACAACCCACGAGGCGCGTACACACTCCATTCACCGTTGTCCAAGAGTCTTACTCCTATCATCGCACTTGTTGATATCCATGTATCGATTCCTCCCTCAACACTTGTGTGGGGGGCGCAAGGGATGGAAAATTTCGACTCGTACCATAAATGCACGCGTGCCTGGTTGCGGATCTCAACCTCAGCTGGCAAGTCCGCGAATAACTTGTTGCCGGCTTGGATCGCAGCATCTTCCGCTTCCCAGGAAAGATCAGTTGCATCAAAGTATACCAAATCATAGTCCAAGATCCCCGTATCTGGCGGGAGAGAAGAGACTGAATTCCATATCGTCTGGGACACAGCACCACCGGCAAGATACCAATTCGGCAAGTTCAGGCTTGCAGCTCGAGAGAGGACAAGGAGAAGTGTTTTGTTGGAGGAAAGTGTTTTTCGGAGGTGCTCAAGCTGAGAATGGAGAGGGAGTTGGGCTGGATTCATTTTTGCGTTTGGCCTTGGAGATTGTGATTGAATGGGTTATTTGTTGTGTACGGTGAATAAATGCATGACGTTGTGATGTCTTGGTGGAGTGCGGGGTTTTCATAGCATACATCTAGGCATCAGCATCCTGCACGTGAATTAATATGACCCTGATTGTGAATCGGAAGCACTCCTGATCATCGGTAGCTTATATATTTCACATTCCCAGTTCCCAGAATGAGAATAGGATTCTATTCAATCTACATTCACTTCTGAAATGCAGTGACAAGATTTTGCGAATATGAATGCAAGGACACAGCAAGCCGCATTTGTTTTTGGCAGGATGGCAGTCCCATCCAAAGACCGGGGTTTCACAATGCGAATTCTTAGATGGATCTAAAATCGGTTACATTAGGTTGTTTGTCGCGTTCATTAACACGAGCGTGGTCTGCATGAATAAAAACTAGATATATTAGATCTATCAAATAATTTTAATTACGGGTCCTCCACAAAAGCAAAAGGCATTTTACGGAACAATATCTGCCGAGCGTCAGTTTCTACGCGATCTGCTGCAGGCTCCTGGGAAGCATTGGAATGTGCTCGACTGGAGCATTTTAGCAACCTCAGCTGCAAAAAGCCTCATCAACTTGGTAGCAGGATGAAAACCATCATACCATAACTACGACCGAGTTAGCATTTGGTGTCAAGTTCCTTGGTATAAGGAATGAATATCTTACACATGATGAGCCGCTTTGCGTTTGTTTGCACTTCGCATTTGGGGCCCCAAAAGCTGCTGGGTTTTGGACCGCAGCCTGCATTGGCCCTAACGATGCATCGACGACTTCTCCAACAGCATCGCCGTGTCGTTGTTTGAAGTCCAGAACCTTATTGCGTAAGAGGCTGTTCCAAGTATCCACAGTCGCATCCATCTTTTTAGAACGAGCCTCATCAAGGACTTGGAAGTCGGGTAGCAAAGTCATTGCTGGTATGATTAGCATAGCCCACGCCAAAAAAAATAAAAAAAATAAAGCAGTGGACCTAAACTTACGTGGCGCCGCAATCAACAAAAACTTTCTCAAGCCAAGACTGTATAACCTCTCAATCTGATCGAAGTACACATTGGTCACATCGGAGAAGAGCTGGTTCGTGACCTCTGTCTCATTGCCGTAGGTTTTGCGGATTTCGTTCACACCAAGCCATATTCCAACAACAGCGTTTCCTGTGATCCAGCCACGGTTCTTTGGGCCTTTGCTATAATATTGTGTGAATACGTCAATCTGTCCTACTAAATCCCGACCAGTGGCATAAATTAAACTACTTTTGACGGTGGCGCCACTCCTTGCAAAGTTATACACAACCGTTTGGGTGTTTTTTGAGTAGGCAAGTGACGTATTGAATTCAGTCGCCATGTATCCAACCCAATTGGCACCCCCCGATGAGGTGATTCCGGGCATTGCCGGGTTGCCCATCGGATTCTGAGGCCCGGGAACTGCTCCTGTGGGCTCAAAGCCCGTTTTCGACCACGAGTCACCACTGTGGGATTTCCTCACGTCAGCAAACAGATCCATAATGAGTAAAGAGCAGCTTACAAGGTGAGCAAGAAATTTCTCGAGTCTTGGGGAACAGATGCAGCGCTTGCTGTCAACGCAGTAAAGGCGATGACGGTCGCCGCCTTCTTCAAAAGGAACCTCATGATCGCAAATTTTTGACAACAAGTGAGCTGGAGCAAAACGAAGAAGTGCCGACGAAAGACGAAAGATAAATGTCAACATGCTAGCCTGCTGACCTGCAGCGTCTAGTGCGCTGCACGACCGACGCTATCGTTTTATTTGTTTGTCCCGCAATGTCCGAGGGATAGATCATGAATACCTGCGAGACCTGCCAAAGTGTGTCATGCTCTAAGTATCCCTTAGCTCCTTCTGTTGGTCCGGCCGCATGGCATCGCCCCTGAATTTGTCTAGGCCAAAGGGAGGCCATGGCGCTGGCGATCGGGGCAGGAGAACCAACACAGTGGCGTTACTCGAAGTATAAAATACACCAAGGGGCACCGTATAACTGGCGAGAACGCCCGTGGAGAGAGACTTCTGGTTCCACTAGAGGGATATTTAAACGAAAAAAGCATAAAAACGGCGGTCAAGGTCGTGTTCTCTTTTCTTTTCTTCGATGACGAAAATACAATTGATTGAGCTAGGTCCTTGGCATATCACTAGTGCTGAGACGTTACCGTCCCTTGGCATTTAACTAATTCGGGAAACTATTGGCGATCCATGTATTAGATCTGGCCGCCCCCCACTCGGGCGATTTTCTTCGCAAGCGTTCCCCTGAGGGCTGGGCTCGTGACTCCTCGTCTGCCAACGCAGGATTTGATCAATCGCCTTGAGACATTGTCTCTGAGCACACCCCAACCAAGATTAGCGTCAGCCCTGTTTTGACGATCGGATGAAATGGACTCCACTTTGGATTGATGTCAAAATGTTTGAACCTTTGTGAGAAATGAGCTACTCAGGCATTCATTTGACACTTGCTTGCCACAGCCTACAACTTAAAGGAGCTTGCCCTTTATTATGTAATATCATTACCTCTTCCAATGTGTCCTATTGTCTCAAGCAACCGCACAGACCTCCCACAACAACGGAGTTCCAAAAATCGGTGGGTGTAATTTGCCACACGCGTCCTTTATTTCATCCTCAATCATCCCAATTGAACAAACGTGATTGAAGAAATGCATGCGATCCAAGACACTCAAATATTTCATAGAATTAGATAAATACTTGTTTGGGTGAGGTATCTCGTGATAATTCATAGACCATATAGATTTCTCAAGATGCCAGGGTTAGGGTTAGGGTTATAGAGACCGAATTGTCCCTCATTATTGAATGAAGTAAAGAAAAGCAGCAACCAGTACCAACGCAAGTTTTCAAATACACAACAGCAGTCGATAAAGTTAGTTTTAAGCTACATCTATGACCTCACTTCGGTCTGGACCCGACTATATACTAAGGGAAACCTGAGAGTAGCATTTTGACAATAGTTTCGTGCCCATTTCCAGCGGCTAAATACAGCGGTGTCCTTCCTTCGCCGTCTTGCGTGTTAATATCAACCTTTCCTGTGCGTAGTAGAAGCTTGACAACACGGGTATGGCCCGACTCGCACGCCCAGGACAGTGGTGTTTGCTGGTACTCCGAATCCTTTGCGTCAATGTCTTCTGTATTGACTTGCAACAGTCGCTCCACAACATCATCCTGGCCGCGTGAGGCAGCCCATGATAGTGGAGTTCGACCCTTGTGATCTCTAGTGCTGGTGTCGGCCTGGCCAGTCTCCAGAAGAAGCTGTACAATCTCATCGTGACCATTCTCAGAAGCGGACGAGAGCGGAGTTTGACCAGACTCAGAATCTTTGGTATTGACATTGATATTTCCAGTTTCCAGCAGCAGCCTAGCGACAGCCTCATGGCCAGCTTGACAAGCATAATGGAGTGGGGTTTTATTTTTGAAATCTCCCAAGCTGGGATCAACCTTCCCCGTTTCCAAAAGCAATTTCACCACATCCTCATGACCATTCTCGCAAGCCCAGGACAATGGTGTCTGGCCACATTGGAAATCTCGGGTGTCGATATCGATATCTTCCATTTCAAGTAGCAACCTTATGATTCCTTCGTGTCCATTCTGGGCAGCATGCGATAATGCTGTGCGGCCATAGCTGTTGGTCTTCGTATTGACATTGGCTTTGTTTGAAGGCGCAGGCCCCTCGGTGAGAGGAATTTGACATCCTGCTGTGTCGCTGAGAGTCATTTTATATATAAAAGATGGAAATGCCGTTGCATAGGAGACGTGTATTTGGTCGTTGCTTGAAACTTCTCATGCATTTATAATGTACCTATAACACTGGAAGATGCGAGCATATGCGATGTGTTACGTGTCCTGCAAGTCTACCTGAGGTCTGGACACAATGCCAAGACTTAGGCGACCTTGAATGGTTTCGTTTTATTACTGCCAAGAATTTTAAGGCAGAATCTGCGCGGATTATACGGTGAAGATGGCCTAGGCGTTGAGCTGAATGTTGTTGGTGCGTTGTGGCGGCATTTTGGGGCTGATTTGGCTGAAAACAAGTTCCTGTATTGGCTGACCTGTTAGCGAGCTGAACAGCTCGGCTCCCAACTTCTGCAGCATTAGCCATAAAACGCCCAAGCAACCCTTGCCATCCAGTTATGTACGGTGAGACCATTAAATATTGATGAGAATTCATAGTATGCAGAAATGGGGAACCAGTTGCAGATTTATCTGAACTCCGTTTGATAGACTTCTTGAACTTGCAACGCGACTTTTCTTTTTAACGTACGTTTCAATAGAATCTCGGAACGAAAAAGAGAATTAGGGGTAGTTAATGTAAATGAAGCTCTTTCATATTTTCTTTCTTTTTTGTCCAAAAAAAAAAAGAAAAAGAAACCTTGCGAGATTATTATTATTTTGCCATGCCGTTAATTGAACGTCCATGGATTTGTTAAAATGCCCCGATTCGCGAATAGTGATATACATGCATGTTCTCCTTGATACCCTTAGAATCCCATCCCTTCATCCTTATTTCAATCATCACACGGTTGGCTTGTTTGCAAACCCCACACGAAAATTGCCTAGATCGAATACAACAAACTGTGCCTTGAGAAGAATGTCCCCTATGACAGAAAATGGCGCACCATTTGTTGGCTGGATTCCTCCGTAGCACATCACACCGTTTGACGTGTAATAGTTCATGTAATGACCTGGTACCACGCCTCTGAAATCTTGACCGATGCCGAAGACAAAGTCCGGGAGCTTCTCAGAACAAGAAAACATGACCACCCCTTGTGCAACATCATAATATGCACTTGCAACGTTCTTGTAGTATTCTTCCACCATGTCATTAGGCAGTAAGAGAAGCGAGGTACCGGTGTCCACGATTGCATTCCAAGGTCTTCCTTTAAATTCAGAGTCTCGGCCAACTTGGTAGCCAGATGGAGTAATCATCCAATAAGGAGAGTTTCTGTCGATGTTCTCATATTTAATTTGACCATGATATTTCATCGGGTTAATGAAGCCAAAGTCGTATGTTCCGGGACGGCCCTTTTGGAGGTCTGCAGTGAATAGAGGCTGGCTGAGTTGGTCCTTGACGTTGGAAAGATACGTATTCTGCTTATACGGCCGGACGCTGTTTGCGCCACTGGAAGCCATTCCTAAAATCCCCGACGTAAAGGTATTTGCAAGGAGATCCTTAGAGGCTCGAACAGCGACTTGAACGGCTTGGCGGTCGACAGAAGTCCCTCCAATTCGGACTCTGTCTTCGTATACAACGCCATATGCCTCACTTTCATCGCCATACCTTACCTTCCACGAATATCCAATCAGCTTATTGCTTGTAATTGACCTCTTAGGTTGATAAAGTATATGGTTGGACATCCAGGCAAGATACGTATCTGTTCCAAATGTCCACCTATTACATGTTAGAAGTTGAGTCAACCGAAAGCCTTCGACTTACAAATCAGAGGACCCAGTATCCAAAACCAATGGAAGGGTCTGCGGCGGTGTTCCCACTTCTACGGGAAGAATATATTCCGCGTCGAAAATAGGCGATGGAATGGTCACGGCGAATCCATCGCGAGGGACTAATTCATCGTTAGCTAGCGATGCGGCAGACGAGGGCTCCAAGTAAGCTTTATCGCACTGTTATTATTATCTGAGTTCGCCTTATACTTCGCATGTAAATGCGAAGGCAATGTTAGATTATACTTTAGGTGTGCCCGCACCAACTCAGCAGGCACATTACGATCCTTAAAATGGTCATTTCGGGTTTCGCTCAATGAGAATGTTTTAGCCCCATGAGACTTTCGATCTCCACTCTTCCTCTGCCAAAAGAACTCGGAAGATTGGTTTGAGGTAGGTACTCCCCATGTTATTCCAGTAACGAGCGAAAATAGAGCAAAGCTGGAAATCTTCATTGTAGATCTGACTCACAAAACTAGATTTGTTAATAAGCACCTCTCAATCCCACGGGTCTTCAGGAATATTCGTACCAGTAAAAGTATCACACAAGCTTGGTTACTTAATATTCTTTATTATATAACCTGGATTATGCAGTTAGTGATCAGAAAAGGGCGAACAAAAGTATTGATACTTTGCGACAAATACTGGTAATATGGATAATCGTAAGTAATACCTAGTAACGAACGTTTCGATTCCGGAACAAAAGGAAAACAAAGCAACAGACAGCTGTTGGCGACGATGGGTTACCGATCACTTTGAAGAAAGCAGAGGTTACGCAACATCTTATACCTTATTTTAACACATGAACTCCCGTTGCCACATGAAACGTGAATGCACCGAGTCTCACATTCCTTGCCACCTCCTTAATTACCCACACTGGTGAGTGGGAAAAAAGATGAGACCTATATGCGGGCTTTTTTATCTACAATCAATTATAAGAAGGAATATGAGACAGCGGAAGATCTTATGACGTATTGGGCCAGGCAAAGGTATGCCTAGCGCCCGACCGACCAAGTATGCGCATACCAACGGATAAGTTCTTCCTTAGGAACCAGAATATTGGGATACGATGTAAGACAATAAAAGCTCTTTTCGCAATTGACTTTGTTTGATCGCCTCTGGACCAGCTGTCATGTGAACAGAGGTACATGCCAGTTTCTTTGAGGAGAGACCAGATTCTGTTTCCAATTACCATTTATCGGAAGTGGAATATCATCACGGGGCTGGTCGACTTTTCTTGATGGAAATGAAATTAATCTCATTCAAAGGGCCCAGTTGGCTATCTTCTTGAGCATCGATCTGCCTCCTGATGAAATGAATGCTTTTTGCAGCTGTTTCTGCAACCTTAGGAATTATCCCATGCTTCATGGAAACCATATATTCTTTATTGAAATATCTTCATAGAATCCCGTCTTAACTGTGTTGGTAAATTAATAGATACAGAGAATTCGCATGTCATCACGAGCGGCTTTGCGGCATCTCTAATACTTAATGGATGGGAAAGGCTTGACATAGCCAGTGAATGACTGTGTATCTACTCAAGCACTTTTGGCCAAGTGATCTAAATAAATGCCTAGCACTGACCAAAGAACTAGATTGAGTGGTGTTTCTTCCTTCCTTCCTTCCTTTTTTTAATCGCCTAGATTAAGAACAACTCTTCATAAGGCTGAATCTAACAGTAAAAACGTTAATTCTATACATGCCGATCATCACCTATAAACTTTATGCTGCGAAGTCAAACTAACTAGGCTTCGGTTAGATTTTCTCGCTAAGCAAACAATATAGAAATGATCGGCCCGACCGCGCAAATTTATTCAACTCTCCACCAAATTACAGTTTGGTGAACTAACTGTGGAATGCTGGTATCGATTTCGGGTGCTATTCTATGAGCTGGAGAAATGCTGTTACGTTCAGCTCCGTTTGCCAGCATGGATATCTGACAAACTGTAAAGCCACTGAAGTAACCACGATAAGCATAAAATAAACATAAGAAAATTATAAAAGGCGATGATGTTCATATTTTGTTAAGGCCTGATTCTTTTTTAATCTCTAATTCAATCAAGCAAGACCACGTTGATTTCTTATTAAGCGGGGTTTCCATTTCTGCTGTTGTAACAACCGCCATCAGCCAGCCTACAGCATGCTGTCCCTCTACATAATCGTTTATCTAATTGTGGGAGCTACCTCTTTGTGGGTACCTTTCCTCAGCTTCCCCCCATTCAACGTCCCTCCACCTCACACTCCCCAAATTTACCCTACTTCAACAACTTCAACGACTACAAGCAGCATAATCAGCAGTCCTCCCACAGACACTGCTACTGCTGAAATTCCTTGCGGGGACGGAATAGATTGCCCGGAAGGGAGACGTTGTGTTCCCTATGACGTCAGTAATATGACTTGCATGTACTCAAGTGCATGCGAAGGAACTTGCGGAAAGATATATCCTTATTGTGGTGGATTCAGCATGAATCCACAACGATGTGACGACCAGTCAGTTTGCATTGGAGATTCTAGGTTTCCTTATCAAATGCACATGATCGCGGATCTACCTGGCATCTGTATCCCTACCAATACCACGCAGTGTGGCGGTTTTCTTGGCAAGCCTTGTCCAACTGGCCTGAGGTGTTATGATGACCCGAGGGATGACTGCGATCCTCTCTACGGAGGATCAGATTGCATGGGTATTTGCCTCGAATGACAGAGACTGAATTCAAAACCGTTCGGTCAAGATGAGCTTATGATATCGGCATGCCCTCAGTGGAGGTCTGCATATAATTTCCGCGATATTGGAAATGTGGTGGCATCTTGAGACAGGCTATTGCATCATGCCTTTCGGATTATGGACGTGGTTATAATTTACCAAACTAATTATTTATCACCGCAATTTAGCAGATAGGTGTCTTATACTATGTCTTTAGCATAAGAATGCATTACACATAATACAGCTACTTCATCAGATTAGCACCAAGTATCATATCTCGTATCTCTAATGGCTCAATCATTTGAACAGTGTTATACTGCGACTATTTCAACCATTCATGGTTTTCCCCATTAAATTATGCAGTAAAAAATTATAAAGAAGAATTCGGATGGATATGTGGGTGGGATGAACCGTTTCAGCAGTCGAGCTTCATTCCCAGTTTAGAAAGCATTACATCAATAATTCCCAAAATTGGTTAGCCTAAGATGCACTTATTTTCAGCTTTAAGCCATTCAAGATTATATGAAGTATTAAAACATACCTTGCTCATCATTTATTAGTATTTAATCTATCTTTTGATTCAAAGAGAATCTTCTTATAAAAGAAGGAAACAGATTTTAGTACAAGGCTAAGAACAGTGAAATTTGTACAATGAGGCTCATACCCAGCCTTTGACAGTGACAGAGACCCAAAAGGGTTGCAGAATTTGCAGTTTCTTAAAGCAGGGCCAACGGCTAAGCTTCAAAGATGCATCGTCAGATACCCAAACAGGTTGCGTGACCAAAGTTCGCAAAAGCTTCAACAACGATGATAAAAACTTTGCTCATCATTTACCTAGTTTATATACTGCTCTGGTCTTCTGATTCCCTCAAAAATGCCCCGGCTGCTGAATTCCAGGGCACAGTATTGACAAATGTTTTATCAGAATTTCTTTTTCAAGTATATCTCTAAATAAGAATATATCATTTATTTTAAGTAATTATAATGATTTCATAGGATTACTCTTCAGGATACATTTTATCCACCGGTACAAAAGATTAACAGCGACAGCACGGAAGATGCGAAGTGGGCAATTTCAAGAATGATCGAGTCTATTGAACTGGATGGAGATGTAAAATATTTATCCTTCGTCATTAAGGTTCTGCATGAACTTGCCCGCATCAAAAAGCGGCAAATATTGCTTCTGACTCATGCGTTGGAATGTAACCTCCTGCTTAAACATTGTCTAGACGCCACTTATGTACCCAACCTCTTGTGTTCGAACTTGGCCTAATATAAACTTTAATTATGTTGTTTAGGCATCTTATTCGATAATCATTTCTTGTTAAAGGAATTGGAAAGCTGAGAGTGCTCCACTAATCATGTGTCAAACAGTACGGACTGTCACTCATCAGCCCAACAGAGATGACGAAAGAGCTCTAAGACAAACAGCAAAACGTCCATGTCGATCTTCCTGTTTCATTACCAGCCAGGAAATTTTCATTGTAAAAACCGTTGATCTACATATTCAATCTGTATTTGCCCTAGAGGCTGGTTTTTCTCGTAGAACGTTTCAAGCGATGGAATGATGAATTAGTTGCGGACGCAGGATATTAGCCTTAGGATAACTAGGATCACTCAAAAATGGAATAGAGTCGACTCATGGTGACTTTCGTGAAATCTGTTACCCCATTGGCAGCATAGCAGCTGCATCATTTTCTTAATAAGTGCACCCATCCACTCATTCAACACTTAGATATCCATAAATAGAATCACAAATGGCTTTATCAGAGGCCCGTCGGTACTTGTTGTATCGCTATTATGTCTTTTACATCACCTCCAAGTCTCGAGTGACCGTGCTAGATTTAGGTGGATCGCCGCTTCTTCTGCATAGCGGATGAGTCACCCGGCGTGCCCAAAAGCTATAGTGGAGATTCCCCTGGTTAGCGGGACTGAATGGCGAATCCACCACTCCACGACTAACACGATGCATGCATGCATAGCCTCAATGATGCACTTCGTACATCGGATCTAGGCCGAGACTTGTAGCTCAACCAACAAGCCTTAATAGACGTACTGTGGTAGATTCTCTTCTGCACAAATGAACATGTATGCTCCAGCCAGATCTAGTCTGTTGGCGCGCCGGGGAGATGAGAGGGGGATCGCCAAGTGCTGCAGGCTGACCAACATGGATATGGAAATGAAGCGTGCACTGCGCGAGTACCTGCAGGGTACAGATACTTGGACCTCATCTCAGTTCCGGTATGATATGAAGTATTCTTACTTTTATTTCCATATGCTGGTGAATCAATGCTCCAGATGAACACATCATACATAACACGGTTTGCCCAGTACTTCCGCAGTGCACGCCTGTAACCTTGAGCCGTGATTCTTGATAGGCGGCGCGACTCACCCATGCAACCAACGAACGCCATATTTTCGAGTTTAGTCAGCACATCCAGTAGCGATAATAAATACGACAAGGCTTTTGCAGTAATCAGGATTCCAAGTGAAACACCCTCGGCAATAAAAGACACTTTGGCTACTCTTGCAAAAATCATCGCAATCCAAGATGACCATCACTAGCGACATCGCCCTCGACCCTTCCAGGTTTATCCAAGAGAATATTACTGAGGAAACAAAGAAGGTCAACAACATTATTGAGGCGGCTAGCTCCAAGGGACCGCGATGGCACGAGGTCGGCGCAGCAAAGTACCGCGAAATGCGCGAGAAAGGGGAGACAAGCCTCCCCAAACCCGTCTACCTTCCCGAGGCCAAGGACGAAGTGGTGCCGTCGAGAGACCCAGATCGCACCATTCCTGTTCGTGTCTACAAGCCAGACAACGGAAAGCCCAGTAAGGGCATCTTTCTTCATATCCACGGCGGTGGTTTTGTTTTAGGGACCCATCAACAGTAGGCTCTTCTCATTGGGCTCCCCTGTGCCACGTCCATTTAAAACCAGAGCGGCTAACATATTTGGCGGGATTGCAGTCAAGATGGAACCCTTCAACGGTATGCCAATAATTGCCAATTGACGGCCATTTCAATCGGGTACCGTGTCGCACCCGAAAACCCTTGGCCCGCCGCGGTGCATGACTGCTTTGACGTGGCTGAGTACCTTGTCGACAATGGGCCCGTTGTCTTTGGCACCCGACTTGTTATTTTGAGCGGCGAGTCCGCAGGTTCGTGTCTTACTGCCATCACAGCGTTCCACCTCCTTCGGGCGCGTCCAGGCCACCGTCTTACGGGAATCGTGTTTCCCTTTGGTCAGTTCGATGTGACAATAAACCTGCCCAAAGTGACATCCTTTGAGCGGCCACTTGTTATCAACCGTGAGGGTATGCAACGGTTCGCTGATGCGTATACACCGGGTATGACAATCGAAGAACGCCGCAATCCACTCATCTCACCTCTATACGACGACATCGAGGGCTTGTCAAAGGCGCAGGGATCACTTCCGCCAGCCTTGTTTCTTTGCGGAACAGAGGACCCTCTTTTGGATGACACACTCCTCATGAGCGCAAAATGGATGGCGACAGGAAGTAAAGCTGTAGTGAAGATATATCCTGGTGTGCCGCATGCCTTTACGGCTTTCCCTGGATTTCAACCCGGCATAGAGGCGAACGAGATTGCATTGCAATTTGTTCAGGAAAATTTAGAGGCCGTTACAGCTTAATGGCCAAATAATTAATCTTATCACAATTAAATATAATGCATGTCATTAACACTCGCAACTTTTTAGGATGGTGCCGTGTAAATCATTGTGTATGGAAGCTATGTACGCTATTCATATGAGGTACTTTATGAATACCACCCATGCTGTTATTATAATGGATACAAGCAAACCAAAAGTCACATATGTGACCCAACGCTTAGCCTTTCTTTTTGTCAAAGGATCAAGGTCTCTGTCCTCGATCATGGCTTCTCTAGCCTCCCTTTGGTGTCGAGTCATTGTCATTCCCTTACCAATAAATCGGCAGTCCATGATGATATAGAAAAGTCCAAGTACGAAGGCCCATGCCTTCAATCCAATCTCAAGAAGAAGAACATTGCGATACCCGTTACTTTCTGTGTTATCTTGTAGAACGCCAAAGGCAACATCCATCTGCTTCAAGTTAGCGTTATTCCTTGATTTTGAAGAGGGAGACAAACGATTGTTGAACCCGAATTGTTAAATGCCCTCCAAACTCCAAACGCGGTCCCTATCATCGCTTGGTCTGCCACTAAAAGTGGGATGCAGATCTGGAGTGGCATCGCATTGATGACGCCAGCTAAGCTAGAAAACACAAGCGCCACCGTTGGGTGCACATCTGTAAACCCGAGGATGGAGCATGCGATAATCCAGAATATGGGGGCTGTTGCAACGTAATGGAATCGGTGACCGTATTTGTCAATTGCCATTCCAACCATGGGACTAAGAACAATGGGCAAAATCTTTTGGGCCGTGGATAGATATCCGGCGACCTCTTCGGTATATCCCTTCATCCGAATCATATCGGCAGAACTGGTGCTAAATCCTCCAGCAGCACCACTTTGAAGCAGCTGGGTTGCTGGCAGCATGAGATACACCCACGGAAGTTTGAAAAGAACATTCCAGGAAAATTTTCGTCCGTTTGCAAGACGGTTTGCTGTAATAGCCTGATCTCGACCTGAGGTGAGCTTGAATTTTCTCGGAACGACAAACCGCTCAAAACAAACGTATACAACGTTCACTATGAGTGAAAAGAAGCAAAAGAATACAGGGATCCAGAAGGTCCACCCGTACCATCCCGTTCCATTGCGGATGGGAATTGCAACCATGCCCGAGGTGAGACTGATGGTACTGGAAATAGCATTCTCAAGTCCGAAAGCCATAGCAAGGCCCGACGCACCAAACCAATGGTAGAAGAACTGAACTCATTTTATATTAATTAAAGGCCAAGTTAATCATTTCGATACCGGACCACGTACCTTTTGGGTTGCAGAATCAAGCACGGCGATTCCAAACCCCATCAAAATATGCCCCGACACCAACACCCTCCATAAATCGACCTGAACGCCAACAGCGGCGATGATGGAGCCAATGAGAATTATGCTTGTACAGCACAAAGTGACGATATTTGGTCCCCACCAATCTAGGATAAGGCCTCCTACGATCGGGAATATCGTGTTCACGAACGCATCCGCGCTGCTAATGACACCGAATTGAGCATTGGTGATTCCCAATTCAGTGCGCAATGTGTTTTTGAGCGGTCCAAGCGCCGATCCTGTCCATGTTTGTCCCATTGGAAGACAAACAATACAGAGTAGAGCAATTCACTTGTAGGACCAAGGGATCTTGGTTGGGGTCGCTACATCGTCTTGGTCATCGCTAATAGGTGAATCATTTGACGCCGGTCGTGTGGTAGAAACAGGAGCCTTCTCTTCCCCAATGAAAGGGCGCACATCATCTGAAGCATCTCCCATTGTCAATTGTCCAGGTTGATAACCAAGATGAAGTAGCTACTATGGAATCTCTCATGGAAGCGTTGAGGGCAGGTTTTTGTAGGCAACCTTCAATTCATCCACCGTGGGGGTTCGTAACCGCTCCGACTTGCTCCCACGATCGGCGCTTTCGCCGATTGAGTGATTTACCAGAATTTCCAGAATTTCGTATCTGATAAGATCCATCTTGAATCCACTTAACTAAATTATTATTGCGGTAAGCTGATTGATTAAGGACTTGGCATGATCACTTACCCACTCCTAAGTGCCAATTCTGGATCCACAACTTTAGGTTAGGTAGGATCCGGGTCCGGCCGACAGGGCATTCTCCAATCAAATAGCGACAGTCCGTCACAGGGTCCCGTACGACAGGCGCATGAACGCGACCAAGTGGTCCGGGTGGCCGAGAAATGGCTCTTCCAGATGAGATTGATATGGATATCGTGTATAATCAGGGGTGGGGAACAGGTCGAGGGTAGACAGGGATGCGAATTTCAAGACCATGCCGCTGGGACTTGGCTGTTGCTGATCTTTCTCCGAAACTCGGGTGCGATGCAACATGGCGTGTTCACAACCAGGGGTGTTCAAAGTGGATTCAATTGAAGGTGTACTTTTGCTAGGGGTTATAGAAAAAACAAGCAACATCGTTTGCTTCTTTGACAAATTGGGATAACTTCATGTCCAACAACAATGCCAGAAGCGTTCGGCCACAAGCTTGATGATGCCGCTGCTTGAACGAGAAGGCACAGTGATCATTTATATACTGATCTATGAAAGTTGAAGCGGCTGACAAATATGGCAATCGGCACCAACTTGAGATGGAGCATTGGGTTAAGAAACAACTGAAGACCTATTTTGGCGTAGGACCTGTGGCAACTTGCTCTTCTACATTGCCGCCGCAACGGGGCAAAAAGGCATGACTCAGTAGGGTTTCCAGCATGCTCTCGGAGCCGGGTCATTTATTCTCCGCGCGTATGTCCCGTTCTCCATGACAAGCTGTCGATTCCATATTTGGTCATAGTCTGTATGTCATACAAAAAGGATTAAGAGGCGAGCACCAACTAGATCAAATGAATAATTATATGCTCTGGTTATGGAGGTTTCCCTTTTATTATCTAGTGTCCAATAATATAATGAGGTTAGGGGAATATGACCATTTTCGCGCAGGTGTCACTTTGCTCAATAGTGCATAACCTACTGGGGTTCCTGTAGATGATCTGAATGGAAGAGCAGAGCTATAGTCCGTAGATGATAGATTATATGGAAGTTATTTATGTACTGAGAAGCTACCAAGGTTAATTTCGAAGTGACTGTGGAACGGAGTGAAAGGACAACCCTAACCCTAACCCTTGGGTAAGTGGATCAGTTAATATAATGGAACCCTTTCCCAGCTACCTGTAGCGACCGTACCAAAAGGTATTTACTTTAGCTTTAATTGAACTAGAGACCTTCTGATAGATAGTATTTATTTGGTTTAAACGCCATGGCTTTCGCAGACTCTTTAGCGCCAATGATCCAGTTCCATGATGCCACATGCACGCTTCAGTTCTGCAGTAGCCATGCCAATTATTCAACACTCGCGATAAACGAGACCCGATCTGGAATTTCTCCAGAATTGTAATGGTGGTAAGTCTACTACTCTCCTTCCTATCCCCGCAAAACAAATCCGTCCAACACTGCCGACATAACCTAGCTAAGTATACAGATTAAATAAAAACTCTTAGTGGATTAGTGCCTGTGGATATGCGAGATTCTAGTCATTTCAACCCATATCTGGGCCAGTAACAGACAATGATAGGCATAGTGTTTATGCGAGCTGAGATATAAATCACACCTTGTGACAAGAAAATATGCGCCATGTTTCTAAGCGAACGCCTTCTCGCCCAATTAGCATTGCCTTTCGACGCCACATACGGTAAGCGAAGCAAAACAGCAGCTCTGCGATGCATTGTAGCTAGTCATGAGGGCATGTGGATAAGTGTGATTGATCACCTCAACCTGTTTTCGTTAGGGATGATGAAAAAAAATATATATTTCACCATGTTTCATCTTGTTACTACCTTAGATCTAAGCTTCGCTATCTCCTCCCACAACACTCAGCTAACACCATGACGGATAAGCGGCCACAACTTCCCCCCATTCGGAAAATTTCCCCCTTATTTTCGAGTCCACGAGTAAAAGATAAGGTCGTGATCGTTACCGGTCAGTTAATTGTTACTCCCCACTGGAGTGCATTTGAGCACTGAAACTTCTTCGTAGGTGCCAACTCACCACTTGGGATTGGCCGTGCAACTGCTTATCAATTTGCCCTGGGTGGTGCCTGCGCCATCTACCTGACTGATATTGATGACTCCTTCCTTCAGGCTCAAAAAGACGAACTTACTGCTGAGTTTTCTGGGCTAAAGGTGCACATATGTACCTTTGATTGCGCTAACGAAGAGGCGCTGAAAGAGGTTATTGATGACGCCATCGCTCGCTATGGACGTCTCGATGTGTTTTTTGCCAATGCTGGAATATTAGGCAGGGCTGCTCCATTTCATGATCTTTCCAGACACGAATTCATGGAAGTAGTGAAAGTTAACGCACTTAGGTGAGTGCATTTGTGCCCTTTATTCTTAACCTAGGTCTACAAAACTAAGCTATGAATTCAGTGTCTTCCTAGCCGCAAAGCATGCTAGCACCGCTATGCAAAAGACTTCCATCGAGAAGCCGAAACCTGGTGGCAGCATCATCTTCATGGCATCCGCTGCCGGTCTTCGCGCCAATGCTGGCCCAACTCACTATTCAGCGTCCAAGGCGGCTGTGATTTCAATGGCGCAGAGCATTGCTTTTGAGCTTGCCGGCACCGGCGTCCGAATCAATTCGCTTTGCCCGGGGCTTGTAGAGACCGGTGCGTCGCAGGAAGTCATAGCAGCTGTGGGTGCTGGAGGCCCCGCGGCGCCGATCAGAGAAATGAATCCTCTCCAGCGGTGGGCACATGCAGATGAGATTGCGCGGGTTTGCGTCTTCCTTGGAAGTGATGAGGCGAGTTACGTAAATGGACAAGCTTGGAGTGTTTGCGGAGGCTTCACTTCGGGCCATCAGCGTGTGGCCGGGATTCCCGGTGTTTCGCGTTTGTAATTGCCGTTGCCAAATTTTATCATGAACTATTTTCATTCGTCGCATTTGATTCCCAACCTAGAGCACTGTGCAGTGTAGCTTAGGTCATAATTGACTTGAAAATTGGATCGTGAGTGTCAGGTGGCACGTCCTCCGTGGATAGAATGTGAAGAGGGTTATGGTTGGGATCTAGTTCTAGGGTTGCTCACACGTTGAAGCCACGGTGGTTCATCCACATTGTCGCTTAATTGCTATCTAAAGATGGGAGATGACTTTTTATAAAGAATTCACTCAATATGGGAGAGCGTAGATTATACAAGAATGGCAACTGATATGCCCGGTCTTTTTATGAGTGAATTAGCAAAACATACTGAGACCGTTCTTAAAACCATGAATTTAATGCGTCGTTGATAAAGGTTAATTATAGAGAATTAAACATATAAAGCCCCAAAATACTTCATCCTTATACTTGGACCAGTTGGAGATTGGAGGCAATTTGCTGGATAAATAATAGGAACCCAAGGACAGTCCTTTTCATTCTAAGCACCATAGTGACCTTGATGAATCCACGTATGAAACCCTCGATGCGACTGTATCTGTGGATGAATTTGCCGCAAAGTCGCTGTGGAAATAGAGGGCATGGGATCGTTGATTTGCCCTTGACCGGGCAGGTCCAGCCTCAATTCGTCTTCAGACTCAACATTGTCCTGTGCATTTTGCCTGGCAAGCTGACTGACTTTACCAGCTCTTCGCTCAATATCAGACTCTAGTCGGAATGTAACAGCGGCGATGTAGTACTCAATCCGACCGGGTGCCGTTTCATCTCTTATCCACCTCCTACCGTTCCAGGTGCTGCTCCCACTCCAGGTGCTCGCCTCCCAACTTCCATTTGTCGAGTCCGCGAAAAGTGCAATCCCATCTTCGCGCTTAAAATACCAACGATCAACCATTTTCGTGGCAACCTTTTCGACCTGTTCTTTCTTTCGGGCGAGCGATTCCATCTCGATGCGTATCTCTCGCACATTGGAGGGCAGCAACTGATTAACAGCCTTGATCCATTTGCCCTCGAAGCGCAGCGGCTTATCTTCTTCCCAGTACCACCAGTCCGCATGCCGAATAGTAAGCGTCAGTCTGCGGGGGCGGAAATGAGTCGATGCTAGCAAGTTTGCAAGCGCACCGTCCTCCAACATGTACATCTGGGCGAAGACACGGAGACTGTCGAATTCGGCTTTCTTCTCGCCCTGGAATTCGACCACATGGTCGAGAGCCCGTCGTAGTCGACGAGCCGTGCTGGCATCGTCATGGTTTGGGGGAGCGCGGTTAGCAGCTGTCAGCCAGTGGGTTTGCTCCTTGAGAATGAAAGGTAAAAACCAGCATTCTTGATATATGGCACGGCATGTCAGAAGTAGCTGGGTGTCGGACCGACGAGGGGCGAAATACGATGGTCGCGAATAGCACGTGTCACTCTTGTAGTGGCGATCGGGCGACGGATCGGGGTAATCGGTCAGCGCAAAGACGTATATTTGGTTGCGAACCTCTGCAGGGAGCAGGCGAAATAGGATCGATGCATCCTGCGCCACGGCGGGGGCTGAGAGAATCTGCCGATGGGATATAGCTGCTGCCATGTTGTCGTGTGCCGTTGGGGAGATGAAAAAGAATGATGATGGCTGAAATGAAGAGCGACCATGGTGATGAGTGTTTGGCTCAGGCAGTACTGCGGGGTCAGTTTACAGGCTCAAAGGGCTGGAAGTATGTATCTGCGGGAAGAGGCTTTCTGATAGGTTCAAGCTGAGTAGTCCGCCATCCCGATTGGGCTTATTCAGAGCACCGAACAGAAACAGCATCTTGCATACAAGTAGAATACTTTAAATCATGCCAGTTTTGTGAGGAAACAGAAGTACCTCTCTACCTGAAGTACATGCTGTGCGATGAGTTGTGTGCCATTAGCAGAGCCGGCCAGGCACACATACATGTATTCAACTCAACACATACATACTGCTAAAACAGTTCACGGCAGTTGTGCCATTGGCCAGCCCCTCAGCGCCCGACCAATGTGCAGGCATCATGTCCGGCTCACTGCACACGACGAATCCCTTCCTCGAGCTCCATATTTGCTATTTTTATTCCGATTGGATTACAGTGGATTGGCCCGCGTTCGCAATGCACCGAGTCGCAGAGGTTAATCCTAGCTCGGCAATTTGCCAAGCCAAGCTAAGCGACATTGAGACGGCAAGTTGATTTCTTGTCTCTCTCTTCTGGAGCGTGCGCTCCCTTGAGCGAGCAAACGCGTGCATTCCCATCCCAATCGTGCGCTCAAATTGCAGAGAAACCTCCTTCACCCTGCCAACTCTTCGTAAATGCGCTTCTTGGGACGATTCCCCCGCGCTTTTTTGGTACTTTCTGTTCTGCAACTGTTTGAATTCCAAATCCTAGTGACACGTCTTTCCGATGTCCCCTTCGATCCGGTCCGGTGCGCCGAAGTGCACAATCAACTGCTAGCCAAAGCAATCTCACACATTCCCGGCGCAGCCAAGAATGTCAAGCGAGATGTCTTGTCCAGATGGCTAGAATTGCAACCTGATCAAAGACCAACGGAAATTCCAGAGGGTTCGCCATTATACACCTTTCTGTCCTTGATCGATAGCTACGAACCGGATGACGGTGTCCCGCTCACAGCCGAGTACTACCAGCCTATTCCAATATGGTTCGACAACCAGTACTTCTCAACAGACTATGGCAATGAGGAGCGACGCTTCATACTGCTCTACACAGACACCGAGTTCACTCCGGAGATGGACAGTGGGCTCTATTTCAACCTTGATTTAAATCTAGTCTACTGGACCGACATGCGCTTCGGAAGCTTAGGTGATGACGAAGATTGGATCCCGCTGGAGCTGGTCCTGCAAAGAGCTTTGAACATGTGGGAAATGGGCAAATGGTATTGGGGAGACTCAAAAGGATACCATAGAAGCGGAGGAGAGAGCATACTAGCTCATTCTTGGATACTTCTTGATCTTGCACAAGCCCTCCACAACTGGAACCGACTCCTCAATGCTATTAAGACGCGCATCCCACCTACTAACGACACTCGTGAGCCGTCTCGTCTAGATCCTCTTCCTCTTGAGTTGTTAGACCGGTTTCAGATAAGCCCATTTGCCAAGGCCTTTCTGAGCACCGCAAAGCGCCCATGGTTCAAACATGTTGCGCCTGGAATCACGACGTTCACGCCAGATTCATTTGATGAAATTTACGGAACCGAAAACCCCGAAAGCCAGCGTCTAGAGGCCGCTGAGGATGGTTCTGACGAAATTGGCTCCCTCATTCTTCCTGCCTCCTCTGGTCCCATACCTCAAGCAGACGAGGATCAATTTTATGATGTTGACGATATGCTCTGGTCGTTTCCACATACTGTATCAAATTGGTCTGGGCTGTACACAGACTTATTCGGCTTTTATCCTTGGGGAGATGGAGACGGTATAACCTTGATCACAGCCGGTGGGTTTGAAGATCCAATTAGGCTGGATAAAAGGACGCAGTGGGCTCCGCCGCGCAGCATCAGACTTGCAGATATGTTTGAGCTATGGTGTCACTATGTGGAAGACGGGATCTGGGAAATAGACCCGACGGGGGTGGCTACCCCAGATTCCTGGTTTACGGACCCCGCAACATTGGACGATCGAAGGCTAGAGCAAGCTTGGGAATCGGATGGCAGGTGCTTTATATCAATCCTACAAACTCTCTAGTAGCCACAACCCGGTTTTTAGACTGGATAGATCTTGTCTGAGTGGATAACGCGTTTTATTAACTTAACTGATGCTGGGGGGTGCGAGAGAAGCAAAATATTGAATGACCTGTTTCAACTCAATTCTCAGAAATTCATGCACTAATATTTCTGTTATTACCTCAGGGTTAGGGTTAGGGCTATATACATAACTTGTATAGAAAATGCCGTAACATCCTGAAATCCCCTGGCCCCGGTTATTTGCCTTTAAATTATTAACAGAATAGATTAATAGATCAGGAACATCGATAGCGAAATATTATTATTTTGATCGACAACTAATCACTGAGTACACGAACCGGAATAGGTGTACACAGTTGTCGGTTCATAATAGTTCCCATTACTTGGCTGTAGCGGTTAATACATGTCTCAAGGACGAAATATTTACAATTTATGCTCGAATATGATGTCAAATTTAATTGCATGCTACTTGTTCAACACCGAGCAATTTACATCACATGGATACTACAACTAGTCTTATGCAACCAGTGAGACATGCCCAGGTAAGACAAGAGAGCACTGATTCATCACCTGTTATAACTTTTTCTGTCATGTTCAACAGTTGGAATTGGTCTAGTGACCGGGATTATTATTAGACGAAGCCCAGATATGGTCGTTGAACGTGGGGAAGACGGGTGATCTTTGTAAACCGTCGGCAGCAGCCCAAGACATGGCTTCAGGATGAAAACCGCCACCTGTATTTGTCCAAGCTGGCCCAATATCATCGCTTACCCAATTTTCATTGTCTAGAATGAAGAAAGGGGCAATGTCGCCAACCCCAGTAGCACTGTTGAACTGAGAGGGCTGAGGAGTTCCCGGAGCGATACGCCCAGGAAATGCCTGACCTGGTGCTTGGGGTTCGCTTAAATCGTGACCCTCTTGCGCGACGCTCAATTGAGATGGGTCACGGAGAGTTCTTGACAGGTTGTTCCTATCAGCAGTGCTTACCGGGTTCACTACTTGATACTGTCCTGAGCACAAAAGACGGCGAATCGTATCAAGGCTTCGGCCTATTCCAGGCGTATGCGATGTCTCATTCTGAAGGACTTTGACAGCAGCTGCCAACCTTGACGCGGCCGCGTCCCTTCTCGGCCCAGCGGGCGCCGTTTTCAGCTGCTGAACCTCTGTGCTTGCGGCGATAAATATGCAATAACTGATTTGGTATGTCATCAGGCGATGGGGAAAGGTTCGGGCATATAAACTATGAATGTCGTAAATTTGTTCGAGATGATTGATACAATCGTTCATATAGTGGTCTCGCTGGTGGGGATCTGGCGATGCAAGATATGGCCGGCGAAGAAGAACTCGAAGAGTATGATAAAGGAGGCTGCTCGTATTAGAAACAAATTCCTGCGTCAGCATGTAACGAGCACGTACTTTAGTGATACAATATGCGGCGGGGGGCTTTGAGTCATGCTGGCTGATTGGCTTATTTTAAGGCCAGTCGGAAGTTCGTCGTACCATTTTTGGAACCTCGTGTCCAAATCACTGACTTTTGCTGCGACCTGATCATGGCTCGAAATATTTGAGAAGAGCAACATCATGTCTGTTGTAATCTCATGAATGCGGCAAAAGGCGCAAAAAGTTGCACTATTGAGTGCTAGAGAGGGAGAAAATGAAGGGAGCACCTCGAGAGTATGAACCGGATGCCAGGGTCGCTCATCATCAAATTTGTCCAGAATGTCCTGGGTCGCATAGGGCTTTTTTACTAAAGATGGTGGTCGACCCAAGGAAAGACTGAGTGTCTTGTCCCAAATGTAAGCCGAGTTGTAAAGACGCTTTCGGGTCTCCATCTCCGCCGGGGTCCATCGCTCAAGGGTGGAAAGGCGAGTGGTGTCAAGATGCAGGCCAATATCCGTCATCATTCGTATAGCCATTCCGGTGTATAGCCAACCCTCTGAGCTATTTCCCACAGCACACTGGCGTCCCCCAAGTATCAGGAGTCCTTGGATTGTAGGTATTGAAGGTTTAGGGGCGCTAAACTCATCTAATAGCAATGTCTTGGCCCGAGCAGCCAATTCATGACCTTTCCCAATGCCTTGGAGGCTGGCAAGCTCCTCGGGTAAGTGTCTTGCCACCAATGCAAAGATGCACATGAGTAAAAAGTCGGAGCAGTAGGGGCCTCCAAGAGCCAAATCCATTATCATGGTGGGTTTGTAAACGCAGTTGTGAAGCGGGTGCAGCCAAGCCCAGTAGATGTCCAACATGATGAGTCCCGCCTCCGTAGTTATTCCAGTGCCTTTTATAAACTTCTGGGAGGTAATCAGAGGCATCCATATTGAATCCATCAAATCATACTGTGACCTCAATGCATCAAGCTGGGACGGGCTCTGCCCACCTCGGTCAACGATGGCGTCGTCTTCATTCAACGAAGCAGCGTGGAAACGACTCGTGGGGCCATGATAAGCAATTGTGCCATCTTCTCCGAGACCGACCTGGTACCAGAGAGAAGAGGCTGAATTGGAGGGCACGTGGCTAACAGATGGCGAGGGCTCTTGCTGAGTTGTCGCGGGGCTAGTATCTGAAGTGTCCTGCGCAGGCGTTCCCGAAGGACCAAACTCTGTGTATTCTGCTACAGCATCAGGCGCTTGCTGAAGTTGTGAAGAGCGGCGTATGGTTGCCTCCAAGTCTCTGATGCGAGCGTTGGCATTCCTAAGGCGGTTCTCATTAGATGCGTTGGATGGCCACACGCATTCGTCGCCAGAGCGTCGGCAATTTTGGCATTCAGGCTGGTCGCCACTGCATTTCACCTTGCGGGTCTTGCAGCTCGTACAAGCAAAGCCATATCGGCGGACTCGGCGGGTTGCTGAAGTGAGCGCAGGTTGGTTTGCTGCTACAGCGACAGCGGTGACACCATCGCTGTCAGAGTTTGGAGATGGCATTTCTCCAGCATCCGATGGTCAGAGTGGGTCCCGGCGCGGGCAATGAAGACAGCCCGCCTGCGATGGTGGCATATCAAGTGTCGCCTCCGTGCAGCAGTTTCTCTGGCCGTGACTAGGGCCGTTGGGCGATTCCGGCGGGGTTGGGGTGGTGATGCTGGACCAACGGGACGTGGTGGAATAGGACAAGAGAAATCTGAGGGCGGCTATTACAGCGACACCAGCTGACCTAAGCAGTGGAGATCTGGGGTTGCGCGTACCCCGGATTGCTATAAACCCTCGGCCTGGAGAGACGACGTCACGAGATCGAAGTCAATTTGCCGTGATAAAAGTAAGAAAGAAAAGCGGATAAATCATACTTCTCTGCTTATATCATATCCCATTATGTTGCATTACTACTGTTGCTTCACAAGTCATGCGATCGATACGCTTATTTGACCCTATGCAATATCTTGCTTCTACAAAATCACCCCCGCGGCTGGAGGCGATGCTACGCCGCCCTCTATATCTAATGGAATGCTGGTAAAGAAAAACGACCACGTCCCTCTGTCCCGACACTTTTGGGCAAGTACCTCTAGATCGAAGCTTTCTCCTATTGGCATACCCCAGCCGCTCAGAAACACCTCGTGCATACTCACACTATGTGGCCTGGGACTAGGCCACGCCTCATAAGCGACCGTGTCGCTGCCCACGGCGGCAAACAAATTATCCCAGTGCCAGCGAATGAATTCCTCGCTAGCCTCAACACCACAAGAAGATCTTACAGGTCGGCGTGGTAGCGCCGCCTGACCTTCTGCAGATAGCGCACGATACGCTGCAAGCCAGCCCGTTCGGATCAGCAATATGTCTCCTGGTAGAAATTGAACTTTTTGTGAGCTGGCCACGGCCAATATTTGGCTAAGAGGAATTGCATGGCAGGAGAACGGGTCGATCTCAATGCCTTGCCCCAGAGCCCATGAGAACCAGTCCAGCAGTACGCCACGGCCCGTTATGGTTTTGCGGGCCATGTCTGGGTTCCAAATGTCAGTAATTTCTTCCCATGGACATTTCCAATTAGTTTCTTACTGTGAATTCCCAATTTCCCATTTGCTTGTGGACCCGTTATATCTTCTTGCGTCACGCCATTGTAGTATTGCAGGGTCGTTTGGTATGGATAATGGCGCGGCCCATCCCAGTGACTCGAACCCTGAGTATTTATATCTAGCTTGGAATCCATAACATTAACCTCAGGTTTCGCCAGTTAGGTCACAATACTCACTTCATCGTCGTTGGCGTGACCTTTGGCAATAATGTGGTGGGAACACGGCTTGCGGACAGGGTTCATTGGTTGGACGAATGCATTGAGTGGTAAGCTAGCCAGGAGTATTAGGACAGGAGCTTTTCGAGATAACAAGGCTACTGACTTCAATGGAATAGTCTCTCCAGAAACTATTTCAGATGCAGCTCTCTTGACTACATCAGGTGTAAGAAAATTCAGTGTACCCAGCTCATCCTGGTCACCCCACAAACCCCAGGCCGAGAGAGGAGGGTCGCTTGGGCGAAGCGGCAACGTGGAGAAATCCAGGCGCGACCGGAACTGGAGCTTCTCAGCGTGATCCATAATGAAAACAATTTTCACTATATCGTATGACACTCAACTTTACAAAAACTGGTCATCATAATGATGCTACCTTTGTACTCCGGCTTGACGCAGATTACCGGAATGCCGAATCTACGGAATCTCCACCTATTAATGGGTCTAAGAAGTGGGTCCTCGGTATCTTGCCGATGCTTCGTTTCCGCAGTCATGATCGCCACTTGGCATCATAATAAATAGATATGTTAGAGGTCCATTAATCTGTTTTTACCTTTTTTTGTACTACCTTACAGTCACTTTCACAGAGAGGGTTGACTGAATATTGCTCTCGGAAGAAGGAAATGAAATTAAGACTAAAAAAACAATTGAAAGCGATAGCCAGAGCATTCAATTAGCCATTGAAAACAGCCAGGACCAAAAACTGCCAAGTAGCCATAGAAAACCTCTGTTATTAGTTCAGAAATAAGCAGTTGTTTCTGTTGTAATTTTCTTTCGGATGCGGCTCCTGAACCCCCAACCCTCATGTCTTTTCGGTCCTGTATCCATTCAGTCATAGAGATCCGAGATGTCCGTGTTCACTCCGCCATAAGCCCCACGGGGCTCCAGACGCGTTGGCCCGATAACTCCACGGGGTCGACCGAAGAGCGGGTCTAGTGAATGGAGTTCATAAGAATCCAGCCCGGGCTTTTTTCTTTTCTTTCACACTACTTCTCTAGAGCCCGAGTATTCGACGTCCAGTACGATGGTTCTAGCCACAAATACCCCTTTTGGCGTTCGAGGTGCGGCCTTGCATCACCTGCAAATCGCACTCATCGTGGCACCATCTTTTATCCTTTACGGCTATAACCAAGCAAATCTTGGAGGATTGATCAAACTGCAGGATTGGGTGCACACATTTCCACAAATCGACACTGTCAATGCAGATGGACACTCCAGCGGTCAAAGGTCTACCCTCCAAGGCTTCACTGTTGCCACCTTCGTCGTGGGTGCTGTTCTGGGCGCTGTTTCGTGCTCGTGGGCTGGCGACAGGTTCGGCCGACGGAATTGCGTCTTTGCAGCCAGTCTGTGCACCCTGATTGGTGTGCTTCTTGAGACGACTGCTTCCCATATCGCTCATCTGATGGTTGGAAGAGTAATCGTTGGCTTCGGTGCTGGCATGCTTACTTCCGTCGTGCCTGTGTGGCAGTCAGAGACATCTCCCCCACACACCAGAGGTAAACATGTCGTACTAGATGGTGTGTTTTTGGCACTGGGGTACGTGCTTGAGTCATGGATCAATCTTGGATTTTACCAGTTCCCTGCAGGCCTAGTGACCTGGCGCGCCCCAATTGCTGTTGCCGCCTTCTTTTCCATTATCTTGTTGCTCTCGGTCTACACATTCCCTGAGTCTCCACGCTGGCTAGCCCTCAAAAATCGCCAATCTGAGGCTAGAACGGTCATCTCGCTCTTCCGAGATCTTCCCGAGAATTCTATCGAGGTAGATGCTGAGCTCTCTAATATCGAGACGTTACTCGAGGACACAAGACAGCAAAGTGTCAAGTTGACGGACATGCTCAAGTCAGGCGAGGATAAGCTTCTCTACCGATTTTTGCTGTGCATTATATTACAATTTTATCCCCAATTGTCGTGAGTACTGCTGAATTCCTATGAACAAGCCCAGCTAACCGGTTTACAGTGGGAGCAATCTTATCAGTGTTTACGCCACGATCCTTTTTCAGGACAACCTTAATATGGATGCCCAGCTGTCAAGAATATTATCTGGGAGTGTCCTTACCTGGAAATTTCTCTCGTGCTTTGTCGCATTTTTTACAATCGATCGATTTGGTCGAAGAGCATGTTTCATGGTTAGTGGTGCAGGGATGGCGGCCTGCATGATGGCAATGGCCATTGCTACTTCCTACCCGTCATCAAATAACGCTGCACAAATTGCCTCTGCTTTCTTCATATTTCTATTCAACTTTTTTGTCCCTATTGGCTTTCTCGGGGCCAACTTCCTGTACTGTGCGGAAGTCGCACCTCCTCGACTACGAATGGCTATATCTTCTATTGCCACAGCGAATCACTGGCTTTGGTGTGTTTTGATTCCCCAAATATTAATCTTAGTTTTCTAACGATTCCGTTTTCGCAGGAACTTTGTCATTGTCATGGTGACACCTGTCGCCCTCGACTCGCTTGGGTATAAGTATTACATTATTTTCGCCTCTGTCGCTTGCACAATCGCCCCAGTAATCTATCTATTTTATCCAGAAACCAATGGTCGTAACTTGGAAGAAATCGACCTCATGTTTAAGAAATCATCGTCTGCATTTGCGACCGTGAGGTTCGCGAAGAAACACCAAGCTAAGATGATGCAGGGGCTTGGTTGCGAAAAGCTTGAGGGTCAGGCGAAGCATTTAGAGTGTAGCGATAGAAATTCATAGAGTTAGTTATGCGAGATGATTAATAAATTAAAGAAGCATTAGCCTCGGCCTACATAATGGATGCAAGAGGGAGGTAAAGGAGAATTATAGCCCAAAAGCAGAATACGTACTGGGGGTTTTTAATAGGTGTACCTCGATTAAGGGCGTAAACGAGCGAGAAGACCTATTAAGGCCTATTGGCTTCCTTGGAAAGATCAGGCTGAAGATTATGAGCCTAACCAACATGCCTTATCACTACATACGGCCATAGCTCTTAGAAAATACGGGATCCCGCCAAGTTCTCTTAGAGCGCTGTGGCGGCTCAGGCTTTTGAGGTTCAAACTTCCAAACTCGAGAGTTCAGACCTCCAGAATTGGGATAATTCCATGCGTCCAATTCAGTTAGCGCTCAGAAAAGACGAGAAGAAAATTTGTTGTTGAGTAAGAAAATATAGAGAAAGAAAGTCTAATTTTGAATGGAAAAAGCTTTCAATATGTAGTAAATAAAAATAGTAACACTCTTAATATATATTCGTTATTATCTTTGTTCTTCTTAACATCTAAACATATTTCTTCGGCCAATGCTTCATTTGTCTGCCCGTTTTATCCCAGCAGTGTAAGCGTTTCCAATATTTCCTCAGTCGATATAAGATACAAGATACAGAAACCCGAGCCTATTGATGAAGTTAAGAAATAGACTCATGAATATTAACAGAAGCGAGGAAGTTGTACATTGGAATAAGACAAATGTCGAGTTTTCTGACTGCTTTTCGTTCTTCCTCCGGTGTCCAGGTGGCAGTGTCCGTACTCTCATGCTTCAACCCGTCTTCAATATCGTTGATGTCAGGATTGGCCATCTGATGTTCACAGTGGGAAGAGTCTGTATGTTGCGCCATCTTGGCGTTTGCCTCGGTGGCTTGAGAGACCATAACTTTTGGCTACGTTCGTGAAGGCCAGCCTGAGCTAGTCTGGATTGTTATGCGAGAACAGGACTTTGACAATCGAGCTGTTGACCATTTGTGTTGAGTATTGCCACAATTTAAACTCGAGCAAACTCCAAATCCACCTGAGGAACCTGGGGAAGTAGGCGGGGAATCTCAACCCCTGTTTAGCCGTAATCGTCATGGTTAAGCTGTGGCCAATGGTCTAGGCCCTTTTCGCATGATGGCCAGTCGTACGGAATTTTTAGTTCTGGTCGGATGCCAACTGAGACTCGAATAGTCTGTCAGGTGTGCATCTAGCGCGAATGCCGACTTCAGGTGAACGCAACCTGACTGCGAAAACGGCGCCTGGCTTCTCAGGTCTCGCTGCATGCATTGCTCCGCAGCTCGGCATCGATACCGAACAAGACTCGGTATTTTGGCAAATACTTCGGTATCTTTTTGCTAGCGTTTCGATATTTGCCTTACTAAGCGGTCTCGGTATCAGGCCGATTTCTGACGAGTGATTGAAGACCTTGGGGATGACATAGATCTTTCCGAAATAGGACATGATCGATTCATCAAAAGCTCGCATATTAAATGTGCGGGGGCCAATTCATTCTCTCTGATCGACCTATCATCATACGAGCAAACCGCCAAGATGTCGACAACTACGAGCCCCACAAACGGACATGGCGCCGTGGAGTTCAACATTCTTACGCCGAATGCCATGCTTGGGTATGGCTTCAATGCTGATCATTTTCAGTATGGAATCGAAAAATACCAGCCTGCTGCTATCATTGTGGACAGCGGCTCTACAGATGGCGGGCCCTACAAATTAGGGATGGGCAAGATGACATGTGGCCGGGGGTCCTATGTCCGAGACTTGGAACCCATTCTCGCTGCCTGCTTTCACCGCAAGATCAAAGTGCTGATCGGGTCTGTCGGCGGCGATGGTAGCAACAAGCATGTCGAAGAAATGCTGGCTATTGTCACCGAGATTTCTGAGCGACAAGGTTACACATTTAAAATTGCTACGATAGAGGCTGGAATGGATAGGGAATTGATCAAGTCCCGAATAGTGGATGGACGAGTTGGCCCTTGTGGTCCTGTCGATCCCCTCACCGCCGAAGCCGTCGATGCTGCAGTTGATGTTGTAGCCCAGATTGGCGCGGAACCGTAAGTTAAAGATGGAAATTCTACTACCGATTTCAGAAATTAATTGTTCTCGCCAGATTTATCGAGGCTCTCAAACAAGACCCTGACATCATCCTTGGTGGTCGATGTTATGACCCCGCACCATTCGCCGCCTTCAGCATCTCGCGGGACGTTCTCCCTGACGTCGCTTGGCACATGGGCAAAATCATGGAATGCGGTGGTATCTGCGCGGTGCCTAAGGGTCGATCCATGATTGCCACAATGAGAAGGGACTCGTTCGACTTGACTCCCTTGTCACCAGCCGAAAGGTGCACTCCTCTGTCAGTGGCTGCTCATACACTTTATGAAAAGACTCGACCTGATCGCCTCCCAGGCCCGGGAGGCGTTCTCGACCTTAATGATGCCAAGTATGAGCAAGTCACTGAAAAGACCTGCCGCGTTTCAGGCGCAAAGTTCATTAAAACGCCCTATCAGGTTAAGCTTGAGGGTGTGAAGCACCTTGGGTATCGGACTATCTTTATCGGCGGAATTAGAGATCCCATTTTGATCAGTCAAATTGACGATTTCTTGGAAAGGGTTCGGCAGTATTCGCACAACCTGTTCCCTGAGCTTGATAAGTCTGAGCAATGTCGGCTCATATACCATATGTATGGTAAAAATGGCGTCATGGGTCCGCTTGAGCCAGCCATGTCTGATCCTCATGAGATTGTCGTTTTAGGTGAAGTTGTGGCGCCTACATCAGAGTTGTCTCACACCATTGCCAACAATGTGCGCGCATCTATCCTACATTTCGCCTATTCTGGCCAAATGGCAACTACAGGAAACTTTGCCAGCCCTCTATCGCCTCATGAGCAAGACGCTGGTGCTGTTTTCAAATTTAGTCTCTACCACCTTGTCGACCTTAACGAAGGCGAAGAAGTCTCGCTGTTCCCCATCAAGATTTCCACGATCAGCTCTGAATCTTCATCAGTAACACCGCTGTCTACGCTAACTGACGAGCTTTTCAAGGAGCTTGAAAGTGGAAAGCTAGCTCCTCTCACGGTAAAGAAGGTACCTACCGGCGAGGCAAAACTCAGTGAACTTGCCCGAATCATTCGGTCTAAGAACTCTGGTCCGTTTGAGATGACTTTTGACGTCATGTTTGACCAACCGGAAGTATATAAGCGGGTAAAGGCCGCCAACGTCCTCACAAACGAGACTATCAAGCGTCTTTACCGTGTCAAAGACGATGATATCATCACCAACATGTACTTTGATCCGGCGCTCGCATGGAAGTGCACAATCAAACGACCGTGGGCTCAAGGAAGTGTTGGAGAGCGCGACACACTGGGAACCCAACAGCACGCACCACTCCTGGGCATTGTTGTTCCCGTCTCGCAGGCCAATCATGTAAATGGCACAAATGGCACCACAAATACAAACGGTGTCAAAGCCACTGCTAACGTGGACCGGCAAAGTTTTGGTGCTAAAGACGTGATTGAGGAAATTTGGACCAATCTTGAACTTCCATCCTCAGCCTTGGCTGCAGTGAGCCTACCAGGGAATGACTTGCCAGCACTTCCTTCATCTTACAAAATTGGCATTCTTGCGCAAGGCTCAATTGGTCTGGTAGCCCTTGCTGCTTCTCAAATCCACGCGCTTAGAAACAACATTCCTGCCCCCAAAATTGAAGTTCCTCTTGGTCATGCGGCGGTTGAGTTCAAGTCTGAGAGACTTTACATCCTCGATGGAAAACCTGCTCCATCACCTTGGGGCCCCATCGGAGGTCTCCATAAAACATCTGATGGCCACGTCCGTGTGCACGACTCGTTTCCTAATCATGCCCATGGTATTTTGAACATTATGAACCTGCCAACTACCGCTAGCAGAGAGCAGCTGGCTGAGAAGATAGCTGACTGGGCAAGCATTGATCTGGAAAATGTAGCCACTGTGGAAGGAAAGGTCGCTACCTACACACTCAGATCATATCGCCAATGGGATTCTCTGCCTCAATCCAAGGCAATTAGCAATATGCCAATTTCTATCAAACAGCTTTCCCCTGAAGGAACCAAAGGCTTACCTGAGACAATGGCGGCTGGAAATTCCAAATGTTTGGCGGGTCTTCGAGTCCTAGAGATGAGCCGTGTCATTGCGGCTCCGTTGTCAGGAAAGACTCTTGCCGCTCATGGTGCCGATGTCATCTGGGTTACCTCACCCAACCTGCCAGACCTTCCCACAATGGATCGTGATTTTGGTCGTGGGAAGCGAACCGTCCAGTTGGACATTCATAACCCATCCGACAAGGAACGTCTTATGGAACTCATCAAAACCTGTCATGTTTTCGTGCAGGGCTTCAGGCCAGGAAGTCTTGCAGGCTACGGCCTCACCCCTGAGGAGGTGATCAAGATCAACCCCAACATTATCATCGCTAACATGTCGGCATTTGGGCCGGCCGGACCGTGGTCAGGTCGTCGGGGATTTGATTCCCTCGTGCAAACTTGCTCGGGAATGAATGTTTCAGAAGCAGAACATGCAGGAAAAGGAGAGGCAGCGCGTCCCACTCCATGCCAGGCTCTGGATCATGGTGGTGGGTACATGTTGGCGGCGGGGATTGTTGCTGCTCTATACCGACGCGCTATTGAGGGTGGGTCCTGGCAAGTCGACGTGTCCCTTGCCGGAGTCATGAAATATCTGCGCAGCCTAGGCCAGTATCCCGGAGCAACGGGCTTCGAGTGCAGTGATTACACTAAGCCTTCAGATGTCCCCTCGGAGTTTATCGAGTTAAGATCGACTGGGTTTGGAAAGATGGAAGCTGTTCGACACAGTGCTAAGATTGAGGGCTGCGAAGTTGGGTGGGACATCATGCCTAAGCCACTTGGTTCTGATGAGCCCAAATGGCTTTGATGGTATGGCGATAAAATTAGACCAAAGAAATAATAGCTCCACAATCTAAACAAGCTAGAATGTATAAATTGCATGCATCAATTGGCAGAGCCCATCATTGCCGTGGTTTGTAAAGCGTGCTCTCTTCTTCTGCCTCTCTCTTTTCTGCACTGAGGTTCATATACTTCCCTTAAAGCTATACTAGGCATCAATCGATTTTTTTTGAGCACGCCATATGATTATTCCTACCATGTGATATACTCTCTGCAAAACATCATCTCTAGACTCCAGACATCGAGAGTGCGGCAATAGTACCTCACAACCAGCACCCAGCCGCCCGCTATGAACAAGATGAACGTAGCAGCTATTGTACAAGCGGTAAAATTGATGAGAAAAACAATGAACAGCTACGTATTATATGCTCCATATAGCATACAGCAATGCCCAACTTATTCACCGACTCTATCATCCAACTACCCATATTGCACAAACAACAACTGCACAAGCTTTCATTCCTTAGTTGCCCTAGATCTTTAACCTACTCGTGGCTATTCAATTTAGCTCGATTGGGGCCTGGTCCCAACAATACGTTGCCCCATCACTCTCGGGGTATTTCACCGCGTGACCCCGGGATGTGACCCATACCCCGCGATCAGAATACTTCTTAGAAAGTCACTTTCCGAAATGCCGAGGTTTGGCTGATTTTGGAGCAAGGCCAGCTAGCTTGCTTTCACTAGACAAGCAATTCATTCGCTAACATGTGCATTGATGTTTTTATTGATGGGCATATAGACTTTTCAGTATAATGGTATATAGATGTTTAAATTATGGGTAAAATGGAATTATCAAAAGCCCCTTTCTCTTAAAACTAAATTCCAAAGGAGTTTATTGACATGATTCCAACAATGACTTGGTGGCGGAACATTTGTTCTCTTGCTCTAATCAGAGCAGGGGTTCAGGTATCAGCCAGACCTATGATCAGCGCCAGAAACGTTGACGACCCTGCTGTGCATTATCTTTCTGGCCCATCGGTTATTGAGATTTTAGGAAGTCAACGTAACATCTTTCCGGCACAAAATTTCAACCGCAATGTATCTACGACCTAGTGGGACACTAAAATCCTTGACAATGACCCAACCCAAACCGTGGACGAGTTTAAGGCCTCTCTTAGGGAATCATCCTTCATTGTCTTAGACAAAGATATGTATCAAGTAAGTTCAGGAATATGCTGTTTCCACGATGCCACTCTGATTAATCCTCTCTTCAACGTTAGCTTCTTGGGATTGCGGACTACAGCACCTCCAAAGAGGTGGAGAATATTTTTTCCTTTCCAGATGGGCCGTCTTTTGCCCAAAGAATTGTCCATGACGGCACAGTGTTCTCACCGGAGTGTAACTGTATCTTTTTTGCCGAATTGCACCCTCCCAAAACCGGCTTCTCCGCTGATGCCATGCCTTGGATCTGGCGCGTTGACTTGAACCAGACCCCACCAGTGACGGAAAAAGTATACCCATCTCCACAACTTACCATGGCAAACGGCGCGTACTACTATAAGGGGAGCGTATACTGGGCACAAGAAGGAAACTACATTGTGCCTGGTGGTCTAGTTCGAATGGATCCATTGACTCTAGAAACCGAAGTTGTTCTCAACAATTTCTTTGGTCATCGGTTCAATAGTCCTAACGATGTTGTTATTACTCGAGATGGTATCGCACTCTTCACAGATGGGTATTATGGCTATGATAACTTCAATGATACGCTCAAGCCCGAGCTTGCCAATGGTGTATGGCGATGGAACATGAATACAGGCGACCTGCGCATGGTCTCTGGAGCGGCAGGTGGCCCATTCACTAACCCTAATGGTGTCGCTTTAAACCTGGAAGAGGACAGACTATACGTGACAAACCGCGGAAATACATCCAGCAATCCTGCTGGTGGTCGAACTATTTACAAGTTTACAATCTCGGAAGCCGATTTACCCATCAGTGGAGAGACTGTCTTTACTTATGTGGATTCCGGGTTTCCTGATGGGATTAAGGTGGACAGAGATGGTAGAGTTTACAGTAGCGTCACTAGCGGTGTCTTCGTCCATGATGCTTCCGGGAAGCAACTAAGTATTATTAAAGTAGAGGAAGGCGATGTTGCAGTGAATATGCAGTGGGTAGAGAATTGGCTCTACATCGCGGGCAGGACCAACCTTTATCCCGTTCAGCTCAACTCTACAGGGTTAAATCAATTCTAGCCTATACAATTCTATCAAAGTAGCATAGTTAGCATTTTTATACTATGGTAGATGAAATACTTCAGAGTTCAGCAAGGTCAAGAGACCACTAGTCCAACCAGCTGAACGATTTGCCAGCTCAATTAAACCCAAGGCCCAGCTTTATGAGGAAAGGGTCTACGTATTTAACCCGTAAGATTTAGACTTGAAATATTGTTAATATTTGGTTGACTGTATTCCTCGCATATCCGTACGCTCTCGATATTGCTTCTCTCTGACCAGATAATATATAGAGATTATTGGATGATATGCATTCAGTGGATCCTCTCCAGGATTCAGGCCTCCAACATTAGCGCCTCCAAGTCTGCGAATTTTGGTTGAATTCTTCCTCGTGAAAAGGCTCGAAAAGTTTCTCGCTTTTACTCCTCCGGTAGCCGTGAAGGCTTGCTTCTCCTTCCGCATCTCATAAAGTTCCGCGGCACGTTGATAATCGAAAGATCCAAGGATCTCTTTCAATGTGTCATGAATCTCGTCTGCAGAGCCAAGGTTTAACTCCACCATGGTATCAATAACTTCAGACTCAAGTGGAAGCGCTAATGGTTCCCGGGTTGGCATGAAATTGTCAACACGGCAGTCAAAGCCATTCAACATCCATGGATGATTCACAACTTCCCAGAGACTAGCTCTCTCGCTAGGATAAGTAGCAAGCATTCGAGAAATAAGGTTCTTGCAATCTAATGATACATTAGTTTGTCGCTTTGAGGGGGATTGCGGGATGAACGCACTGTCAGATAACCAGTCAGGGTATTCTACAAAACCTCTTTCAATTTTTGTATGTAATGCAGGGAGGTTGACATCATCAAAAGGGACCCTCCCGCAAACAATTACATATAAAACAATTCCGAATCCCCAAATATCCACTTTTGGGCCTGAATAGGCCTTTTTCTGCAATATTTCGGGAGCCGCAAAGTAGTGATTGGCACAAAAGGTCGAGAGATTTGTACCTGGAGTAAACAGATTACTTAAGCCGAAATCTATTATTTTAATATCGCCGCTTTTGGTGATGAGAATATTCTCCAATTTGAGGTCTCGGTGTACCACGCTGTTCCGGTGACAATAATCAAGGGCGCTCGAAATCTGGCGACAAAATTTACGAGCGTGTTTCTCTTTCAGCTTTCCATTGGATATAATATAATCCAACATGTTCCCACCATCAACATATTCCGATAGGAGATACGAACATTCGTCGTTTCGGATGATTTCACGTAGGCTGCCGATATGGGGGTGATTCAAAAGACTGATTGTTGCAGCTTCGCGAGCAGCACGAATTTCCAAATCTGGTTGGCCGGTGCGGGGAATTATTTTGCAAGCCACCTGTGTATTAAAAGGTCTAGTTAATCTCTCAATCATTTAACAAACACTCCGTTTTGGTATAAACGTTAATCCAAACGCTTTTTTTTATCAAGGACGTGTAACTAAGGGAATTTGATAAAATATCACCAACCTGTTCACCAGTTTCCTGATGTCTAGCGAGCTTAACTTTGCCAACAATCCCGACGCCGATCGTCTTGCCTAAGATCCACCGGCCAGTCGCGGTCGAGATTATAGCGAGGGGCCGAGTGGCTTTCAATGGATTAGGGTCATAAATAATAACATCTTCTTCATCGTAACGCGTTTGCGCTGGTTGCGAAGTAGGAGCCCCATCATTCCGCCTAGGGTTTGATAAGGAATCCTCGGAAGATTTTCGTTCAACGCGGCGGAGTTGGGCTTCTTTAACCCTTATCAGGCGATGACACAATTCCCAAATCATACTCTACGGAGCTATGAGGCGCTCAATCGTATTTGAGCGGAAATTTGGTCAAGCATATATGGTGGAGGCATCAGTCTCATTTGGTGTGAGATGAGATGCCTAAACGTAACACCATGCTGATAGAGCTTAACCCCATCAGGCTAGCGATCCTAAATTATTGAACGGCTATTGGAAAGCAACGTGATCGCTTATATAAGCAGGTTAACGATGTGATGAGAGTCATAGTAAATATGAACAGCATTTAATTACTCCAGGGTTCATTAGTCCATAAGACCACAGGATACTTCCCGCAAAAGAGCCTAAGCATATCCTACAAGAAAGCAATAGAATATATCTGAAGATGATTTTTCCATGTCTAGTTGGAACGTCAAACATGTTTCTATGTACGCTTCGTCGAGCCCAATGTCTCTCAGTTCCAATACAGTGCACTTACCCTGCAGTCTAGTCAAAGTGACAAACGAATCAGACATGCTATTTAGTATTATTTGGAGCTATTTTTAATTACTTTAGGCCTGAGGCATGGGGACCATTGCTCAACTTAAACCCGTCGCAACACAGCCTCAGTTTGAACGCGGATAAGCACTTCCTCAGTGTGATTCAAGATTGAAGGAGAGATTCGGCGTTAAGGGGAGGCGTACACACACACGTGGCAGCGATCTGCGTTCTGGGTCATTTTGTGACAGGGAAAATGCGGAGATAAATGAGTGACGAAGCTATAATCCCACATGCAATGGGCCTTTTACCGGCATTTGGTCTGGATTGATGTCAGTGCAACAGCACCCCTTTCTGTCGCGTCCCCGCTCCCAGCAGTAGTCTCTGTTCTTGGATAGGCTGTCAGTACGAAAATTTTTATTCTCGTATTGAGTAACTCAGGGCGCACCGACAAGCCGTCCAGGGATGCTGATGCCAATGCATGCATTCCCCCTGTAAGATGTGGGCGATGATCAACACTCCGTTGCCGAAAAACCGAAAACCCCCCTGAAATTCGCGTCCTGAAAAGAAGTGTCGGACCGTCACAATATGAATTGGAGAACAATATCACAACTACAGCCCATAATAAAAACCAGCCCATTCAAATATTTCCATGATGTCATGAGCATTTAAATATTCATCCCTTTCCATCGGACACTCAGCGAATGCGACGAATAGCTGAACCATGGCTGGCAACCGGAATGAAAACCAAGGTCAGAGAGGAGGAATGACCAAGGCACACTCACCGTTCATCATAATTTTGTGACTGGTTCCTTCATGCAAAAGCATTGGCTTTTTTTTTTAGTGATAGCGGTTAGCCCCGAAGCCAACTACTCCATTCAGAATACCACACAACGGCAAAGAAATTTAGCGGACTTGTTGGAGATGTTTCATGTGGGGCGAGCGCAGGACAGCCGGGAATAGCAAATTAATGAAGCACGGGGAATAGGAGAAAAGCCGGTGATGGAGTAGTCTGCTTGATATGATCGGTTACCTCACTTGAAAATCGTGCAAGACAGGGTGTCGGCGACTCTTTCGTGTCCAGCAAGCCTTTTCCTGATGCAACTTCATCGCGGCTTAGACCTGAGCTTGGTCATCGTCGCCTCAAGGCCAGTGCTGCGGGTCTTGCTCACCTAAATGGTTGCACTAGACGTGGAGCTAGATTCCCATAGTGCTACCCATATTGGCCTAAAACGCGTACAAAGAACAAACAATGGCCCCGCTTGCCAGGGATGTTGTTGTGCGTAGATGAGCTAGGCTCACTACCCGATACATGCGACGATTCGCGATTGCATGGCATGGCCTCGCAGATTGAACTTGCATCCATGAGCATGGATCTTTTTGTAGCCACTAGAGATGGAGTTGACGAATGATAGCAATCAAAATATTGAGGCGTAAATGATGAATGCGTGCTCCTGGATTTGTAGGACCACAAATGGCACTCCACACCACCTTCTGCTAGGATTACATCGCCACGACTACCACCAGGGTGAATTCGTGAAATGGTTTGGGATTGCGATTAAAATATAAATGATGATATCTCTCCCATTAGTATATTGAATCCAGGCCATCAGAATCACTCTCCACTCGTTACAACTCACATTCGTTTATACTAATTTGCACAACACAATGGCTCGACTTCTACCCTTCGTCTCTCTTTGGGCCGCTGCCGCTCTGTCAGGCCAAGCCACCGCCTCTCCAACTCGCGTTGTGCGTGATGCACCGACACTGGTTAAACGAGACTGTTCTTCCACGAGAACTGCCATGCCTTGGTGATTTACCATTGAACGAAAGCAATAAGCAATCTTGTACTAATCCAAGTAGGGACAACTTGAGTTCCGATGAGAAGACTGCTTATCTTGACGCGGAAGTCTGTTTGACTAAGGCCGATAAGGTCACAGATAATGAGGGTTCCCAGAACTTGTGGGATGACATCCACTACAATCATATTTGGCAAGCCAACTATGTTCACGACGTCGTAAGTTTCTCGATCTGGGCATTAAAAAGTCATACAGTGTTCATTACCTATGATGATTACCAATGACATGGCGATTATAACCACGGAATGCTAACATCTGGCCTGATCACAGGGTCAATTCCTTCCTTGGCACCGTTATTTCGTCTCTGTCCATGCAAAGTTGCTTGAAGAACACTGCGACTACACTGGCCCTCTGCCGTAAGAACAAAATCATAGCTTGGATCCTGAAATTCCACCTAACAAACCTACAGGTACTGGGATGAGATTGCCGATGCAAAGTTGTCAGATCTTAGCAACGCGACGATCTTCCAATCAGACGCATTTGGCGGTAACGGATCGGGCGATGATAGCTGTATCACCGATGGTGCTTTTGCCAATGTGACTCTCCATTGGACAGGAAATGGTACAACTGGCGATTATTGCATTACTCGTTCTTTCGATCTTAGTTCCCTCCAAGAGGCCAGTCAGTCTGAGGTTGATGCTTGCTATGAGAAGACAACCTATGACGATGCCTGGCAGTGTTATGCGGAACATCCTCATGCTGCTGGTCATGCTGGCACAGGTGGACTCATGTCTTCTGTCGAGCTCAGCCCCGGAGACCCAGTGTTCTTCCTACACCACACCTGGTTGGACGCTATGTGGTGGCAATGGCAGAACAATGACCTCGACAGTCGTTTGACTGACATGGGCGGCAACAACACCATGAGCCAAGGCGAATTGGATTATATGGGATGGCCCGCTGCTAGCCCTCGCCTTACCGACTACAGCGGCGACAACGGCACCACTACCACCCTTAGCCATGTACTGTACATGACCGGTCTTGCGGATAACGCGACTGTTGGTGATGTTATGGATATCCGTGCCTCTCCTATTTGCCTGACGTATGTTTACAACGACAGCCAGGAATAGGAAGGATGCGACGTTACGACGTGTCGTGGCGGGGAAAATACAGAAAAGCGACACCATAACATGGCACAACGGACGAAAGATGGAAGCGGTCAATTCATAAAATCAAACTTCTTGTTCGCTTTTAATTATTTATAGAAACAACGATATTTCATGATCTTGCTGTTCGAGAACCAAAATGTGGCCGCTAACTCGACCATTGCTGTCTTACAAATTGTATTGATCGTGATCCCTAGTCCTCATTAGATAGTTTGAAGACTAAGGACCAGGTGAGATGATTCGAAATAAAAAGCTAATGAATCGTTTGAGACTCATAATAAAGACATTACAAGACCGTACATCATACACATTGCCATGGTACTAAACCACTTTTCCATCGCTGACACCAATTCACACCTGTAGCTAACGAACCCTGTGCCCCCGCATATTCCGAACCTAGTCCTATTTTATTCACTCGAATATCGACTAGAGTTTTTGCCCTCCACTATTCACGCTGCTATAGTCCTTTTCTATCTACGCTGCGAACCCTCTCGTTTCAATCCATAGTCGTGAATGCACACGCAAGAGCAGAGGTGAATGGCAATGAGTATAGCGAAAGATACAAACACTGCATGAATACCATCCATATATGCTTGAGATATCATGTTCCTTTCTTCATTGCTAAGACCCAGGTCTTTCAATGCAAATGCTGAAGAAGTTAGTTTTGAGATGAGGGCGGGACTGAAGGCCGATTTCAATTGACTAGACAGCATATTGCTTAAGATAGCTCCGGAGACTATAAATTCGTCAGACTGCTGCTCAGAATCTACAAGGCAGTGAGGTTAACATACCAGTGGTGCCAGTGGCTCCTCCCAAGTCTCGCAGGAAATTCCGCAATCCAGTCAATACAGCTCGATCTTCACTGTCAGTTCCTGCAAAAAGACCGACAAGGACTAAAACCATGGGTAAGCAAATTAAAAGGGATTTTTAGTATCAGGATGGAATACTTACCAGGTTGCAAGGAAGCGCCAACTGCCACGCCATCAAAGACGCCGACAACGATTATCCTCCAGATAGGGGTCGTTTGATCGTAATGCATCTTTTCAATTGCCGCAAAGGCCCAGCAGACAGCTCCAGTAACAATGACGGGTTTATAGTGTCCACACTTCGATATGATGATGCCTGTCAAGCCGGATGAGAGTCCATGGGTGATGACCATCGGCAGGATCAAGACTCCTGCCTCAGCAGGACTCAATCCACGGACATTTTGTAAATACAGTGGAAGTATGAACAAATTACCCCAGAAAACCCAGCCGATGAAGAAATTGACGTATATCAGAATGTTCGTGGAACGGTTGTATTGGAACAATCTGGCTGGTAGCAAAGGCAGTTTCGCAAACCACCATTCGAACGCCAAAAAGAAGCCGAGCAGCATTCCGCCAGCGATGAGCATACCCACTGTTGTTGGAGAGCCCCAGGCCATAGTCGATCCGCTTTGGGATATCGGAATCTAGCTCATATCAGTATGGAAACCCCATTTGAAGCAAGCGTTGCATCACCCACCAAAATCAACGTGATGCCGGATAGACTAGCCAAGGCTCCCACCCAGTCTACCAGCTTTATCTTGTCCCAAACTCCATATCCTTCGGAGACAGACTGTGAGTTCGGCCAAACCGACACGAGATAAAGGATAGCAATCGCGCATAACGGGCAGACAAACCAAAATGCCCACTGCCACCCAATTGTCTGTGTAAGCAGTCCGCCAATGACGGGACCAAAGCCATTTCCAAGGGCTATCGCTATTCCGATCAGACCAAAATAATTCCCACGCTGCTCAAGGGTCGTGATATCGGCGATGGCAATTTGGACAAGTGCATTAATCGCACCCGCGCCAAAGCCGGTGAAGGCGCGAGCAGTGAACAGCTCTACAGCTGTCCCAGAATAGCCACACCACAGGTTACCGAGTCCCATAATCGTCAGGGCTGCGACCAGAGAGGCCTTACGGCCAAATATATCCGACAGTCGTCCATTGATCAACTGGATGCTGGTGCTGGTGATGAGGAAGCTTGCTCCGACCAGGGAGATGGACGCGCCAGTGTCGAGTGCAGATGCAATAGCGGGGAGACTTGTCGAGATGGCCGTTTGGTCAAGGAAAGAAATAAATTGAATCAAAGCCAGGGCTGGAAAAATTACCATCAGTCGTCTCCGAGAAAGAGAATGAGACTGATTTTGGAGAAGGGGGGTGGTCTCGTCCATGTTTGAAACCAGAGCGCAAAGCTGGAGGGATGCCTAGCAGAGAACGACTGTCTGCGGGCGGCGGAGGGACAGTAAATACAATATATGACGTCTATATTTTTTAAATGTCCTGTTAATTGGTATTCTTATTTAGTGGGGTTGGGCTACAAGGACTATCCGTATTTCTTAGTTCCAAGGCCCCCTCCCCCCAAAAAGGGGTGATCGCTATCAGCAATTGTTTCTTTCATTTTTCCTACACATGTACATTTATCCAACATTTCACACCTGTTTTATTGCTTTACTTCAAGATATTAATATGTTTTCCATCACGGTTCTACAAGTTTTTGTCACGACGTAGCTCAAATTGCCCAGAATGCAGTGCAAAGCACTGCCTAGGCGTCAACGGAACTTGCAAGCAGCATTGCCACCACGACCTACCTTGCCTGGGTTCTGGACCAGACGGAATTATCTACCTTCCCCACTTTGCCGATCGCACTGCAGCGCGCTAACGTCGGAGTTGTGCAACTATCGAATTTCTCAAGGCGATTGGCGGCGATCACGGGCTGGTAGTGGGTCGGCCCGGCAGATAGCCAGACTTACGTAGACAATACAAGGGTTGAAAATCGGTCGCCAAGTCTCACATTTCGAGTAAGTGGCGTATTTGACAAGACGAGATCATGCCAGCAAGCGAGACGGTGATGCATGTTGCTCTGGGACCACCGTTGTCTCACCACATTACTCGCCTAGCCCGCATTGCTAATGTATTGTTCAGCTCACGATTGTTGTGATTATCATTCAGTTGGTATATGGTTCGCCGAAATTAGTAGACAATAATTGGTCAAGCAGGCCATGCTTGGCAGTTCACGAGGAGGCACTGTGTGCGTACACCTGACAGTTATCATAACGGGCGTCCACAGAGTGTACTTCAAGCCAGTCCACGTTGGGAAATGCAACGGCGTCCGGCGCATCTGACTCAAGGAAGGCGCTGGGTCCTTGATGTCATTTCGAATGCATCCAGTAGCCAGTAATGCATTATCATGATGGACAATGCCAAGAGCTCTTTTGAGGCAAGATACACTAGTAAATGTGACTTGAGCTAGAGCATGCAACAGAGATAGGTTAAGCTCCCGCAGCACGCTGAATGGCAATTCTATCTGTCAATGGTGTCATGAGATCTCTCCCCGACCTACGCTACACTGTTTGGACTGGTCTTTCTTTTAGTCTGTCTCCATCATGATTCCTATCATGCATCGCGTTATCGGCTCCGGCGGAATTGCAGCGTTGTGCTCTGAGCGCCTCGGAGATGTATGGGTGGGGAAAGTGACCGATTGAGGCGTTACGTACCCATGCTCAGTAGAGCCTCTCTACCAAATCAATTTCACTCGAGGGCAGAATGTGGCGCTGAGTTAATGTAGCTGTAGTTGGTGGTCAGCAGCGTGGACGGCATGGTCGGACACCCCAGAGCCATCCGCACGGCGGGCCAGGTAATGGCGAATTGACAATGATGATGATACCGATACCCATGAAGCCAAGAGCCAATTCCCCAAAATAATAACTGTCACCGTATGAAAGGCCCACTCCAATTTTAGGTGTTTTGTGTTGCTGGGAGTGCTCACACACTGCTTAAACATGGCCCCTGTGTATTGCTTGCTTGTCATTGGGCGTAGTCAAATTATGACCCTGTAGGTGGCATCATGGTGGAATAAGGAGCCTTGTCATGATGGTCGGGCGACAAGAAGCGAGACAGGGGAGAGCCGAGATATGTATGTCAAGGTTTTGCTAATGAAGCGCTCGGCAGATGGGCTCTTTGAAGTTGGGTGTATGTCCCACTCACGCCAGCCAGTTGGATCTGAACGCTCAACTTCAGCTGGCCCGCTTCTGCTGATCCGGCTTATTGTGGCTACGTTTGTCCCACTCATGGTGCTGGATCTTCAAGCTCAGATTGTCATTGCTGATTTTAGTTTGGTTAACGCGGCACCGTCCCGTGTTTATTCCTCGCCCAGCCACCAACCAGGTTAGTTCACGGCACACGCGGGCTCAAAGCACCCCAATTCCGCAGTTGAGCCGTGCCGTGTCTCGGGGAGTCCATCAGAAGTTTCTCCACATCGCCATCCCGACCGTCTTTCGCCATCGCCCTGGTTGATTCGGTCGACAGGTTCCGAGGTTGGTAAAGGTGCATAAGTCCCAAGTGGATCTGACCTACCTCTGAAAGGTTTCTGACTTATCTTTTTTAATATCATGGAGCAAAATACTCGTAGCTCTGGAGTCGCATCCCCATCCTCATGTCAATTCTCAAAATTAGATCAATAATTATGATCAATCTCTCGTTACAACTATCCTGCCGTAGTCCTGGTCTGCTTACTTGTAACTCAAGTAGCATCTGGGGCTCTTGTCTGCAAGCGCATGGCACACTGTATGGTGAGCACCGTCTGCTGGTTAGTTAATATGCTGGTAAATATTGCTTATAGGTTATCCCCCCCAAATTCTTTTTTCTTTTTTCTTTTTCGGCTGCCTATTCTCTGGTGGTGCCCACTGGCCAGGTTGTTACAACCAAGTCGGAAAAGCCACAGAAAGATAAAATTATGGCGCGGGCCTGCGAGATACCACACGGCACAGCTCTGTTCTATGTAACAAGTGTGGATATAATTTATATCTTTGCAAGCATAAAATTGAGGATATCGTGGGAAATCATTTGACTTGTATCGGAGTATACTGAAGATGTTGCACTTCTGCCTTTTTTATGGTTGCTGTTGTTTTGTGGACTAATGGCATGACACCAAGCCTTTTTCAACTAGATATACCAGCTGTCTTATTTGTATTAAGATCAGTTGAACTAAGCCTTTTAGCTAATCTTTAAAATTCTTTCATTGTTAAAAACACTTGTTAATTCCAGTTCATCTATCTTCAAGTTCAACATGAGTGTTGTCACTTCTCTTCCTGCTATCGCAAATGCCGTCCTCTTCAGTGCCTACAGAAACCGAGTCCACTCCAATCTCTCCTGTATTGAAATCATTTCTCAAAGCCATAGACGGCTGACTGAGTATTGGTTTCTTTTCATTTAATCCGAAGTACGGTCTGAGAGATGGTAAACATGCAATTACAATCCCAAGGTTGCATTCAATTGTATTCCAGAATACTTCAAAGCCCGTTAGCCATGGGTAGTTTACAACTCAAGGTAGATAAAATGTCTTTACATACTCACTGTGCTCAATGGCACCACAATGCTGTCGCTTTTTTCCGACTCATGTACCACTTCTAATCTCATAATGGCGCAGGCAATTGTAGTTAAACCCAGAAGGAATGTTAGATATAGTCCCAGTTTAAGCGACTTTCGAACATTTAGTTCGGGGATAATTAGCCAAGGCAGAAAGAATACTGGAACTTTTGTTAAATAACCTTGGCTCTTTTACAGATCGATCAGTCACACTTACCTAAAATATCACCAGTTGTGCTAAGGGCCCAGCAGATGTGGTAAATTATTTTCCCCTTTATCATCCCGCATGTCCCATTGTATTGTTGAGTCCTGGAATCGTCAGTTTCCGTTTTGTTCGTAGGCTGCATCCTTTGTTTAAATCCCAATACACCATGATCCATGTTCCGCACTTACCATAGTACCTCAACAGGGTAGCACAAGCGATATATAACGCCCATTGATGCTCCAAAGGCGAGTACTATATAGACAATAGTTGCCCACACGAGCATTCTCCTTTTTTGCATATATTGTGGGAAGATTTGTAGATACATGGACAGCAAAGTTGCTCTACAAAGGTATAGCGTCAAATGGAAAGGTATTAGACCGAACCAGTATATCTAAATCACGTTCGTCAGTAATATGAAATTCATATCCCATAGTTAAAACAAACATGCCTTCAAAATAGTTGGGATATCGGCACGGTTACCAGGAAATTCCTCAAACGAAGTTCCAACTTCTTTATCAAGCGCTCTAAGCTTTATCATGACAGTTGTATCGATAGTAGTGGCACATCCACAAACCCAGGCTGCAACCATAAGGATGTCGCTGATCAATACCTTCCGGCGTTGGATGTTTAGGCGCAGATGAATACGCGCAATAATAACACCCGCAGCGACAACTATCAAGGACCAACCCACTATCTAAGTAGGTAGAAGGATATATGTTAATTAAAACGCTCAAAGAGCAACATTGGACAACGTACCTGGACTGGTATGGGCCCTATGCCGTGGATTGAGCTGCGTGACGTACGCATCGTCGTCGTCCCAACAGTACAGAAGTATTCCGGGGAATCCCAGGCTATTTTCCCTTTAGAAACGTGCCTAGGCTAATTATTATCTGATAGGAAGCCTTATGCACATTTGGTTCAGTGGAAACACAAACATGTTCGGGAAAAACCATCGATCTCAGGGGAAATTGCCAAGTGAGTCACGTGAGACATTCATGGCTTGAGGAGGCTGGACTAAGTTCCCATGGCCAAACCAAATTTGTGCCAAATGACATCCAGATATTATGGTAAGGTTTAGACAGTCAAATCATCTCAAATGAAGTGATATTTATGCTCTCCTTAGCCCGTTATTAGATTCAACCAGCTTAACTCGTCCCCAACTCAACCCATCGTATCGCATTGAAGAGAAATTCTGTGCGCGACGTTATTTTAGTTAAGTTGGCTGATTTATATTCTTGGATTTTCCACATTATTGGTTGCAAGAGAACCGCTTCTTCAAACTCTATGCGTCTAATTGCTGGCTGCAAACCCACTAGAAGAGAAGTCAAGTACGTGAATCTAATCATTATCGAACAATTATTCACACATATACTATTGAAGAAAGCAATAACGGTGCAATTTTTCACTCTAAAACAACGCTGATAATCTATTCATCTATTTACCGTATTGACCTATTGATCTTGCTGGATACCAAGACATGTCTATAAGAAGGCAGCACAAACAATGATTCTATCCCCAGTTTCAACTGCGAGGGATTCATTGCTTTGTCTGATGATGCAACCCAGGTGCTCGCTTTTTGATGCAGCTGCTGCAGGTTCGCGGATCACGATCAAAGAACCCCCAAAAGAGTCTGCTGCTTTCTCGATCACACAAAGAATTAGTTCCATTCTATGACCAAGCGTAACGGCTCAAAGTCTAATTGTTCTTATAACAGATGTTATTTTAATACCAAGCTGTATTTTGATGCAAAAGCCGACGTCCAGAATTGATATACTTCGTATAGAGCTCTGTGGTCGACAAGTGATGGTGTGCGGAAGCACCCTAAGGAAAGCCTCCCTCGCATTTTTTAGTTGTAATTCGTGGACCGGGAAAATAACGTCGTCTTCCACGGCTTGGTCAGGAACAAGCTTGCGGATGCGTTCACCATAATCTTCAACAACCGTCATTCCAGTTCGTGGAATTCTCACAAAGCAAATCTTTGCAGTCTCAAAATCGTCCACCAAAAGACACCTGCACTTGTGCCATGGATGCATCCCATGCCCTTCCACGATTGCTTGCTCCCAATCTATGGGCGGCGAATCAATTGTCAGGGACCAGTTACGCTGATACGCTATCTTCAGGTTCGCAACAAAGTTTTCAAATTCCGTGCATATCCCTTCGATTCTTTGAGGATCCAACTTTGCCCAAGTGCCAAAGATGCGGATCAACTCTGAGCCATCTGGCACGATACTTTGGTTGTGGGTTACATCACCTGTTATTTCGGTGGCATGAACGGCACCATGGAATTTTAAAGGCTTAAGAGGATTGATTTGGATCGTCTCATCAATGTTGTAATATAACAAAATAATAGAGTCGTTAGTAAACGTGGAAGTCACGAGGTATTCGTTTATCAAGCAGGCTGCTACCCGCGAGAGTGATGCATGCTCTGATCTCTTTCTTTCCTGTGATTCACACGCGGAGAGAGTAGTATTTTCGGAGATCAAGGGTCCCATGGTAAGCTCTAAAAAAGAACTAGGGTGGGTGAACGTGGAGTGAAAGATGACCCTAATTCGCCAAAGTCGGAAGCACGACATAAAAGCCAATTGGCTCAAGTGGTGTGACATTCTCTGAAAAAGCGCATAATGACATAATTTTCCCCTCGGCGAGTATTGTTGGGGGTTCATTTTTTGGATGAGACATGACGGGATATCGTCGTCAGCCATACGCCAACTGAGAGATCGAGCCAATAATTCATAGCATACGTTTTGATTCGGATGTCGACATCTCGCAGCACTAACTTACTTGGTCGTGCTGCAGGATAAGCACGCCGCATTCCGTGTTCCTACGAAAAGGATGGCACGGTGTAAGCCCTATTGACTATTGATCATGCCGATCCTACCTAAAACCCCCCTTAAAGCTCAATTTTCAATTCCGATAGACATTTCCGATTCTCCTTTTTTTTCTGTGGTATTAAGCGCACGTTAATCTTTAATAATGACAGCTCAATCCAGGACTGAAGTAGCTCGCTTCGAAACTACAAGGCGCCTTTTGGCACAGCTTGTCAATGAAGGCCTCTGCCGGGCATCTTTGGAATCCACCACAACAAATTGTGCGCCGCGACTTTGTCTGACGAGCCTCAAGACTTATTCTGAGAGTGCGCTCATGATAAAAGTGTGCTTTATTTCAGAACGAGTGACGTTGGATGCCAGTGGCAGGGTCACCTCGTTAATCCGACCACATCAGCTCAGTCCACCTGTGCTATTGGAGCGTGAGAATGAATCACCTCGTATGGAGTTAGATCCGGGATTCCTTTTTAAATTAGTCTTCCCGTGGTTTGGAGGAAATGATGATCAATCCCAAAGCATGAGAGATCAAATTGCGCAAGAGCTCCAGAATGCAGCCGCAAATCAAGGTATAGACTCGATCACCCCACCCATCTCGACTTTTTCGCTAAATCTAGACAGAGATTTGGCTTGAAATTGAATCACAGCTTCCTCCGTTGGACTTATTCAGCCCAGCGATTCAGTGGGAGAAGATTTTGACAACTGGTCACCCAACTCACCCCGTAAGCTATTGGTTGAGTTACATTGCCTAGCTAATTTCTAACTTGATACCCAAAGCTTCATAAGACTCTTTACACACAGCCTCCCTTGCTCCAAATTATCCCCGAGGACATATGGCAAATGGTTTCTCCGGAAATCACGTTCCTCTCCGTACCGCGCTCTCACATCCGCATTTCTGGGCCATTCGAGAAAGTGCTGAGTGACCTGTTGGGAAAGCTAAACATCCGTCGCTGCGAAGAGGATCGCATAATAATTCCTAGCCTAACTCAGCAACAACCTGCAATTCTATCTCGCTTTTCAGATGTGCAGGTGGTAGGTTCAGATCAAGCACTGGCACAAGCTTCAATGCGCACCCTGAATCTCCGACCTGAATTGCAATTCAAATACCATCTTAAACTTTCGTTGGCTTGTCAAATTACTTCTGCCTTTCGAACTATCACCCCATGGACAGTTCTAGGTGGAGCCGAAATTTCTGATTTGCTTGAGAAGCTGCTGTCGCCAGACATGTGGGTTTTCCGGGAAGTTGCTGGAGTGACTGGGGCGCAGTCCGACTTCAACGAGGCCCGTCATCTTTCCTGCATCCTCCGCGAGGACTTGGAATTACGAGCTAACCAACAAAATGAATCTTTGATTATTGCATCTGCCTTCAGTCAACGCCCAGCCGTCTATTCTAAGAGGTGGCCGACCGGATCACTCATCCCAGCTGAAGGAAAGAAGGAGTGGTTTCAAAAGTACGCTTCCCCTCCGGCCTGCACAAGCTTTTTTTAGTTCTAACCAACATGGTTAGATACGTATCATGTCTACTCAAATTGACCCTTGTTCCCTTGGTGAACCATGGCATTGGTCTCGAAGCCCATGGCCAAAATATCTGTGTCCGCATCTGTAGAGGAACGAAAGAAGTCAAGGGCTTCGCAATCCGCGACTTTGGAGGTATACGACTACACATACCTACACTACGAGACCAGGGTTTTGAACTTCACACAATCCCTCCCGGCGCCGCAACTATGACTGACAGCCTCCACGACGTTTGGAGTAAGGTCCATCATTCCTTATTTCAAAATCATCTTGGCTACCTTCTAGATTCTCTGGATTTAGAGGATAAAGGCGGTTGGGAGATGGTCAGAAAAACAGTCAAAGACATTTTACAACCCGATGGTAAACCAACATCTCCCCGAGCAGCTCAGTTGTATGAGTTTTTGATGGCCGAGACGATGCCGTTTAAGTGCTTTTTAAGGATGAAAATGGTAGGAAAATACCGAGACGTAAGTTTCCATTATCATTAAATAATTAGTACTTGGGGCTAATGTTCAATTGAGTAGTACATCGAAAGGCAGCTTCCCAATGTGCTTGTTTCTTGAGATTCAAGCCGCCATCGTAAAATAGTGGCACAGGTGAGCTTTAGACGTCGCTAAACTGAATAAGTTTGTCAAATTAAATCCTTATGATGCTTCTAATGCTTTCATACTCATTCAATCTCCTCATTTCTATGCTCCCAAGTGAGTTTATCTGATATCTAAGTTGTGGAAAATGAAGACGGTATTCTATGCAAATATTAGGTAGTTGGAGTTATCTTCTCCCATCAAACGTATTATTGTCTAGCCAAGCTCAAAGCCATAATTATTCCTGATCGATTGTTATACTTCTCGCCCAATTCGCCTTTGGGTAATAGATCCTGTTCACCATTTGCTACCAGAGCCTCCGCAAGTGTGAATAATCCTGTCTGCTCGAACCCCAGCGACTTATACATGCCAAGGCTGACTAAATTATCCGGCTTGACCATAATTCGAACCACAACCCCTTCGTCCTTCTTGTTAGGATTCGAGGTGAGGAAGTCAAACGCAGTTTGGCATAGTTTCTTGCCCAGGCCCTTGCCCCGATGAGCGGGAAGTGTGTAAAGGCTTAGCATTTGCCATTTTTCAGCCTCTTTATCGTGCTCTGAGAGACTTTGTCCGGATTCTTTGGGAAGCTGGAATTCCTCAAAAGACATAGGGCCGCGAATTGTGACTTGAGCGACCCATTCAGCTTTGTCCTCAGAGGTGTCGATGCAAACAAACGTCTCCTTTTCAGAAGTCTGAATGCGCGATGCCCAAACTTGATCCGGAAACTGAGATTCAATTTCGTACGTCGATGAAAAAGCTTCTGGCGATTGGCTGAGCGCTTGAAGCCGCAGCGATTTATATTTGGCTGCTAACAATGTCACCTCAGTTTCGGATGGGTCGATTCTGGCAAATTGGTACTCCATAGTGAATTGTCCGGGCTCTCGTGGCGTATTTATCAAGTGTGAAATCGAGGTGGCGGTTTCTTATGATACGCAGAATGATGTGTTGAATTAAAATAAAGGCGTAAATGGTGCCAGTTTAAATATGGTGCCAGGCGGTGGACGAATCCCGAAAATTCGGCCGAATGTTGAAAAGGGGCCATGGCCAATGATTGCGCAGTTCCGCTTTCGGCTGTCCCCTCCAGCATCTAAAAATAAGCTATACTTTATCCATTTTACTCTTCATCCTGTGCACTCAGACCTCTCATTAAATTTTCGAAAAAGTTTGCATCAACGCCTTGGAAAGTCCAGTCTTCATCATAGCCGATGTCAAAATAAGAAGAGTTTTCTTGTGGCAAACTTGTCTCGGAGGTGTTAGAAACTCCTCCTCTAGGCTCATCATGTTTTCCGCTGTCGTTTCTCGCAGTGATTGGTATAGTATTTGACTCGATATCACTTCTGAGCTCAGATATAGGGGGGAGCGGTACTTCGAGGGTTGCGCCACTCATCGATGGACCCGACGTCGGCTGTGTGATAGTGGATCTGGCCCTTATTCGACGGTCATCCCGTCGATTTGGTGTTTCCCTTTCCCGGAAGTCAGGCATATCACGAGGTCTTGCCTGAGGCGATACCTTGGAGATCCTACCCTCGTGTGCAATTTTAATCGTGCCAAAGTGTGCAATACATATGATTAATGCAGAGGAATCGCCATTCAAGGGTGCATTTGGCGGTCCAGGGTTGACCTCATTCTGGGCTAGGCTTGATTCCTGCACAGTTGGTCCCTCTTCCGCTTCTAGACTTCTGGTGCTGTATTTGCTGCCCTCCGAGGCTTTTTTCTCGACCTCTAGTAGCTGAGATAGTAATTGGGCTGATTTTCGTGGTAGAGGATCTGTATTGTGCTCAGTGAGCTGTTGCAATATCTCAATGACCTGTTCGACCATTCCGCGATCGCTTAGCCTCTGATGAGCTATAAAACTATCCCCAACATGTTGATTTGCGTTAATATGGGCCAAAACCAATGCCATTGCCGCTGTTAAGGCGAAAAAGTCGACAAATTTATAACACAAGGCAATTTTGTTGAAAGAGCGGATCGCAATAAATCGAGTTAGTACTTCGCGGCTAGAATTGACACATGTCACCCTATTATAGATGTATTTTGGATCTATGGATGCACGAAGCATAAATGGTAGATGAAGCTGGTTCACAAGACTATAGTGAAACAACTGATTGACAAGTCGAATCATCTCCCAGAAGACTTCTTCTCGATTCGGGTTGCTTGCCAAGCTGGCCATATTTGGTGGGAGCCACCAACGTGAAGGCATTATGTGAGCCAACCTCTGGATCTCAATGTCGATTTCTCGAGTTTTTGACACGTCATGGGATGATACCAAGCCTCTTTGGTTCCGGTCCAGAATCTGCGAGGCTATGATACAATGCTTCCTCTCAAGTTGACCAAGAAGCGTGTCTGCAGCCAAAACAGATTCGTTTGCAAAACTGCGGTCAGGAGAGCCATGTGACAAGCCAAGCATGAGACAGAGATATCTGTCCATGCTAAGAAGACGAAACCAGACGAACTTCGGATCTACCATACTGGTGGGATCAAGCACCTTCAGAGCACGATTCTTGCCATTAATACCCATGAGCTCCGCAAACGTCATGGCTCGGCGAAATATTAACCATGCACGCCTAATATTTCCGCTGTTTGCCTGGAATAAACCTTCTAGCATCATACATTCTATGCCTTCGATGCAATCAATGAGTTCCTCATTAGCGACAACAAGGGTAGAAGTGACTTCAACCAATCTTGTCATCATTCTGGAAGGGCTCTCCGACAACCCAGAAGCTTGGATCTCAAAATCATGGTGGGTACATTGAAGAGATGTCGCAAGGAGTAGCATATGCCTAGCCATAAGCACCGGGTGGGTGCCAGGTAGGGGCAAAACAGCCAATTTCTCAGGCGACTCGCAACCATCGCGGGCAAGGTCGAAATGGGGTCGAGTTAGCATTTGGTGGGAAAATGTTGCGATACCCCCGCTATGTTCACATATTAATCTAGCATCGTAGGAAGAAGGTAGTTCGGCTTGAAGTTTTTCGGATATCCACCGAAACCTTTCTGGGTAAGAGGGGTTTGAGGGAGCGGTGAATGTTTGGCCGTGTGTGATTCGAGAAACTGGTGCCTCACCAACACTTGCACCCCCTTCAAACTGCTGGGAATACAAGTTAGATCACTCATTCTTGTTCGCGGCAATTTTGACGAACCGGAGGGGCATTTCCCAGTTGCGATCGAGTCTCTTGTTGGGGTGTGCGCAAGCTTGAGGCGTTGTCCACTGTACTTGACTCAGATCTTGCCCTGTCTCGCAAGAATACAACATCCTGAGACAATTGTTCAAGAAGCCGTTCGACTTTCTCCATGCGCTCGTTCACCTGAGCATGATGATCTACAGATTGAAGTGCTTCCTCTGGCAGTGCGAGGTCTTGGCTGATGCACTTGGCGCCACGGCGATGACATTCCATGCACACGGCATCGTTGTGGGTGCCAGGAATGCATCTGACCTTGCGCCGCTTGCACTCCCAGCAGCTTCGGGTGCCCTTGCGAGTCTTTCGCTTTCTCGGAGAATCTGGTTCATCCGGCCGGGGCCGACGCAAGGTGTCAGTAGCATCCATTCTCTGTATGGATGGAAGGACTTCTCGGAGAATTCTAGCGTGGGGGCCGAAAAATTGATCTTGGACTGGGTGGCACCAGCATTTCCGCCGAGTCGGCGGAATGGTGATGGCGCCTTACCGCATTAAGCGAACAATCAACGGAGACCCCGTCACTAGTGTTCAATAGCGATTATGACTTGTTTCCATTGACTAGAATGTCCCAATCTAGCACCTAATTAATTCGAGCTTTCGGTCGATTGTTTATGCACCCGAGTCCTAGTAAACACTGTGTGCAGTTAGTCATTTCTCAATGACATACCGAACCCGTCAACGGCTCTGCCAGAAACAGAATTCCAGAGATAGCTCCACGGTTCACGTGGATCCTGTACGAGGGGCTTTACTCAAGTCTAAGGCTCGATTTGTATTTATTTTCACACTTGTCCTTCTTGTAAACACCACACAGCACCATGAAGCCCTACACAAACATCACCGTGACAGCTTTTGTGCTATCCGGACCTCGAGGTTATGACTTTTGAACATGAACTAAATAAAAGCATGCGGGTATTGCTTCGCCTGGCTTGACATAGAGAATACCCATGGCTTAAAGGATTATTCTAGATTCTTGGTGTTGCAAACATTCCACAGCCAATATGGAAACCAAGAATTGCGCATTGGTCGCGAATGTCGATATTTTGGCCGCAGCTCTGACTCCACCTACGTGGTGTCTTGTTTTCCTGAAAGCGTATTACCAGGCCCAAAACGATGGAATGATTTAGGACTGTTTGTGCCTTCTGTAGCAGTAGATAACGGGTCCTGGTGATGGTCTTGGTTGTGTTTCAGATACTCCAAATCCAGATGTGTTAGGGATGTTATATACTGTTTTATGGTGTCGTCCGCTGCCTGTCCACCAAAATATCGTGAACGTCCACTGAGGTTGAGTCGCCGAATAGTAATAGGTTGATTCATAGTCGAAACTGAAAAGGCGTAACTATTATCGTGCAAAGTGACATCTTCGAAGAGGTTGCTTGGCTCTTTGGCTAGTTTACTAACCTCGGACACGATCTGGATGCACTGACTTACACTTGTTTTTGTCTGTTGTAGCCGCGCTATTTGTGCGCTTGTGGTCTCAGGCATTGCATCTTTCAAACACATGGTCTCCAGCTGGCTGCTCAGAATAGCCTCATGCTTCTGTAAACGATCTATGAGAGACTCAATAGTACTATTGGTCTCTCCCAGACTGTTTTTGGCGTCCTCGTTTGCCGACGGGCATCCAGAAGATTGTATATGCTCCGAGGATGTTGATTCAAATTGCGCAATCTGTGCGGATAGTTGAGCACACATGCTGAGGCCCTGATTGCTACTCTCTTTTTCCTCCATCATGGCCTCCCATTCAGCCAAAATTTCATCAATACTCGTATTTTCCTTGTTCTTGAGGCTGTCGGTCTTCTTTCGTAGGTCTTCCAGGTGTTCGTTCAAATCGCTTGTGGTATCAGCCACCATTTCCTTGTATTCTTCCAGGCATTCAGGGGAGACAGTGGAGATTTGGCTACACGGATCAAAAATAAGCCACAAGGTCAAACGAAAAGAGGAAAGCATAGTAATATAGCCACGTACATGTTTGCATTTGCTACACCAATCTTAATTGTAGACTTGCGTGCAGCAAGCATAGTCCTAAAGTCATTGATGTCTCCCTGAAGATACCTCTGCTGAGTCCAATCCGGCACACTAGATCGCGATGAGTCGCTAGAGTGCTTCGTAAATCGGGCAATTATTTTGCCATAATCTTCACATGCCTTGCCACAGCGTTGAAGTGGTATCTCGAGGGCTTTTAAGTCGACATTTGGATGACCAGCAACCATCTCTAGGAGCGAGCTCAAAACCCCTATGAGGGCGCTGAGCTCTCCCTTGAGAGCTCGGGCATCCTTGGTATGGGTCTGGAAGCTACGGACGAGCGAATTCAGCGTCATGAGAGATTGGAGGGTCAAGCCCCCAATCTTCATTACATTGTTTGTCATGTTGATAGGGTCTTCCATGACTCTTGACCCAACTCTACAATGCCGATTGTGAGTGTAGCTTTGGAAGATGAGTATGATAGCCGGCTACATCCTAAATGTCTTCCACCCCGCTTGTGGGCGACTGGTGAAACCCAAAATTCCGAGAGGCACTCGGCGCTGATTGGTGGGAGTAATCCCGCACTGACTGGTCCACTCTTTCATCTTCAGCGACGTATCACCGCAGCTGTTTTTGATCAATGGTTAACTTGCACTGAGATGAGACTGGCGCGAAATACACGGTCTATATCCGAATCGAGTCCTTAAGGATGAATGGCAAGAGGCTGCGATATGTCGTCGGGATAAAGTGTGATACTTATTTGAAAGACAAGCTGCAAAGTGAGATCAATATCTGTCGAGCGCAGATATAGCCCAAATACGCTGGTACCTGATGTAAGGTACATTACACTTTTGCCAGTGGTATAGTGGTATTTTGAGTACGACAATATCCTATTAAGATACCCATGTACGAGGAATTACTACACAGACCCTACATTGGATTCCAAGACCGCCGGTTCACCTCCCAGATGTCGGTAATTATGAGCTTTCGGATGGTGGTGGTTCGAGCATTTACATAAATCGCAATCTACAACACCTAAATTTGATCACCTCTGAGACCGGTAGCTTTTTATCCTGAACAATGCTCCCCGGCGTATCTCCTCGTATTGGCCTTTTCACCAAGCCCACATAATAGAAGTATTAGACAAGCCTTATTCGCACAACTTTTGATGCGTATATTCATACAATGTTGCCCAAGTAACAAGGTATGTTAACCCTCCGAAGCAAATAGAAATAGTAAAACAAAGCGCTGTAATCATTTCAGTACCCCAAACCCCGGCCCGCTGCGCCGCACTATAGACATGAATGGTAACGCCAACAATCATAAACATGATGCTGCTCCCTAATAGCATAGTTGGGGACTGCCAGGCAAACGAGAATAAGCGCCTGGGCTGCAACTGCGACGACTGATACATGCCCGGGTCAGCACCCAGGATCGCTGACAACAGGATGTGGTCGCGCCGACGGCTAATAGCAATACGCCCAACGAGAAGGGATTGCTGTGTAGCAATGGCTGTAGCCAGTAACGAGTGGACCAAGGCGCAAAGCATTGCAATCTTGGTGGGATAGGGTGGGACTGGGAACCAGCCCCAGGACATCAAGCTGCCAGTCAGGCTGGCTACCAAAACACTCTTCGCAATTATTAGAAAGTTTATCCATCTCCTCAGTAACGAAATAACTTACAGAAACCACTACGATTTCCAACTCGCGCTGCTTGACGTCAATAAAGCGCTCAACAGCCGCAGCCTGTTCTGCGGGTGGCACCTCAAACAGGTCCCTAGCGATTGAATCTGGCACACCCCATGGAGAATAGGCTGTCCTAAACTTTTCCTGAAAAAATGACCAGATAGTGTGGGCAACGACCCGGAGTTGCGAGATTAACCCTCTGAGGCAACTTGGCTTGAGCCTGCTGAGAGTCTGCGACATGCCAACCAAGCGCCTTCAAGGCGTCGTTCTCTTTTTTTGTTAGTGATAGGCCTACCTGCCTTTAGCTCGTAAACACAGTATGGCAGAATGGGAATTTGGAAACAGACGCGTATCTTACCTACCTACAAGAGAGACATAGCGGAGGGTCAAAGATTGAGCAACAAGGCTGCGTCGGACAAGCCACCGCTGACATAAGGCGTCCATGGGCGCGTAGAGTACCAATAAAACACATTCTTGCATGAGCTCTTATTTCGATATGTTCCGAGGAAGTACATTTTTCCGTCACGCGACACTGGTATGAAATGACTGCCTAACGCTTAGGTGTCAAGGACGCAGCATTTTGTTTGCAGCCCTTCACTCTGTGACGCGCTTAAGCAGCAACAGGTGTATCAGCCAAGAATGTCCATGCTATCAAATGATGTACGGCATATTACTATCTTCACTGTACCAGCTGGAACACCCATTCCAGTTTCCGGTATCAAGGTCAATGTTTTAAATTCCAACGGAAGCGAGCGACCCTTGGGGAATCCACCCCGTTCCCAACAGTCGAAACTTTGGTCGCGAATAGCAAAGAACAAAACATTCTCCGGCAGCTCCCAAAACCCCGCTCACCCTCAAGACCTTTCGACGAGGTGCACTGAATCCCCTAGCGACCTTGCCTCCTACATACCAGGGTCATCTCATCAAAACAAAGAACACAAGAGGAGAGATGGAAATATCATCTTCTATATCGGCCGTATACTTCCGACAGCGACTGTAGATCACTGGGGCGTCTACATCGAAACTGAGCAAGACGCTGAGACTCACGAGGGACTTTGCGTGGAGCTTGGGCGGAGCGATGATGGGGGCATCATAGTTTTACATCGAACAAGGCAAGAGCGTGAGGAGAACGAGCCTCAGGCTGGCATCAAGTTTGAGAAAACGGATATGCTTACCAATTGGGACGACGCAAGCATTATCCGATGCGGTAAGCCCAGTTCAATCCGCAGGTATGTGAGGACGTGGGTTAATTTATAGAAATAAAAAAGCCGAGGACATATGCAAGGATGAACTGTATGGGGACTACGGTGTCATCGACAGAAATTGCCAGACCTTCATCAATCTCCTGATACAGAGAATCAGCATGGGCGCATTACATTGGACACCACGTCGCACAGCTAGCCACGCCTGGACCTCAGGCCCTTCTGCCATTAAGGTCGTCAACATCTGGGAGTCAGACATGGCGCAGCCACAGACTCTACAGTTAACAAGGAAATATTCTGCTCCAGGAAACGTCAATTCAACGACCATAGCGCGAGCTGCTGTCCCAAATAAGGAGCCTCTGCCTTATATTCCAGATCCATACTTCGGACGCCTGTTAGACCTCTCTACCTATTCAAGCCCACTCACACTTGAAGAGCAACGGGGTTGTATTTTACACCTCTCTCGTGCTTGGGATCTAGCGGCTGAAGCTGAAATCTCAAAGTCTCACGAGGCAACTACTGACTACAATACTTGGGTCACGGCGCCCACTCTGGAAGGGAGGATTGCAGCTTTCAAAAGCATCATGGATCAGTCATATGATACTATATTCTCGCGAACGCGTAAAATGCAGGCCCTGCCGGTACACCTTGAGACATACCGCCGCAGCCCACATATAACAGAGGCCCGGGTGGAAGAGAAAGAGCAGCGGCTCCGAGTAGCGAATGCAGCCGCCCTGCGTGAGGAGCGTTCTCGCAAGACAGCTCAGCTCAGGGTGCGGTTGGGACAACGCGAGACCCGGGTGCCTGTCGATTTCAACACTGCCCCGAACATAGCGTGGATAACCAAGAATACACTGGAAGCCCTGAAAAATCTGCCCCCAGCTGGCAATTGGAGGACAGACCTGTTTCTTCGGGAGTTAGCCGAAGGAAATTTCTACAGAAACAAAGGCAAGCTTCTCGAAAGCGTCAGAGTGGCAGTGGCTGCTGAGGCAGACAAGTCAGACGCGGAAGCTGGTGTTTTACGCCTGGCCCTATCAGCCATCTCAACCGCTCAGCAACGTCTGTCCCAACCTCTCGCACATGTCGACGACTTGGATAAAATTTTAGTTTCCACGGACCTACCGACTATTGTGCCCGGCACTGACAGCGTGGAGGGCATATTACTGCCACGCGGTGAGCGTAGGAAACCCGATAGCACTCCATTTAGCTAGTCGGGATCGAATTATATAGTGAATATTGTATAGCATTAATTAAACGAGGGTTTAAAAGATCCCTCGCTCGAGTAAGCCCATGAAGTTCAGTCGAGGAAATTTGCCTTTCGACTGAAGTGAGCCTCAAAACAACTACTCTCACAGAGCTGACTACAAATACAAAGCCTTGGGCAATTGGTTTGGCAGTGAATTAAATAGTCTTTGTACCGTTAAAATGAAGTCTTTTTATTTCTTGATATGTGCCTGCCTCTCAGTCCTCCTGCTTTGTGGTACTTACTTTGCTGTTGATAATCCTTGAACTCGTATTGTGTCATATTGCCGGCTATGGCAAAAGTGAAGTAAACACTACGCTAATGCCTAGTACAACGGCGCCCCATATATTTCGTGTTGGTTCTGTCCAACTTTGCAGACTGTAGCTGTTGGGCACCAAGACGGCGATGTTTTATTAGTATGAATCGAGCGCCGAAATCACCTTTTTGTGCATTTAATCCTATCAATAAGCGCATCTTTAGTCCATTATTAAAAAAAAACAATCCTCCGGAAGACTTCTATATTACCAAATTCACATTTGATACCATCCCTCATTCATCGCTCGAACGATGGAGAAATCAAGATAATTTTGCACCCTTTTAGGAAATTAAAGGGTTGTTGGGCCTGCTTACATGTAAACCCTGCGCTAGGCAACCACTTTTGTACCCTCATTTTTTTCGCGTCAGCCCAGTGGAGGAGAGTCCCAAATTTAGCACTCAATTCCATAAAAATAATCGTGGAGTTCGCGAGGATTCTCGTGATTCATTCCCTCGGCTGATTGTGTGCCTTTTATCCGGAGAGTGAATGGGCTGTCGCTTTCGCTTTTGCTTTTGCCCGGCCTTTCATCCACCATTCGACTGCATATCGGAGCCTAATCCGACACCGCCATACAGCGTCCGCCGTGAGCACTCATCGAGAATCATTCCAGAAGATTGACCTACGATAATATATCCCAACTTTTATCGGTGCGAGCTTGTTCCAGTGGTGCTAGCGCAGGTAAGCATCCAAATCCAACAACGTATCCTTAAAACGCCACAAATAACGCGTCGCAGACATCCACCAAAAGCGATTTAGCGTGTGGCGAGAGACCGGGGCCTCGAAGACACGGCCCCTGCTCCTTTTTTTTTTTCACTTTTTGATACGCTCGCTTCTTAACGATAATCTTTTTTATAACCAATATTCATTGCACTGCGGCCGGGGGTTCAACCTCTCTCTTTGAACTTGCCAGCTAGACCATTCGTGCGTGCGACCCGCTATTTACCAAACCTCCACTCCTGTCGCTGGAGAAATAGGAGCGCCCATCTCATGTCAGACCACATGCTGCCTTGAAAATTTAATTTCGCATCACTGTTATCTCCATCATTAAGTCGCACAATGTTAGAAGAAAAGTAGGTGTTTGATCCATGTTTTGAATGAACATGTACGCGATGGGTGCTGGACTCATGTAGTTAATGCGCTGTGTGCCGAGCAGGTATATCGGTTTGGCTTTAGCCGTTGCATCGAGTCTAGGAATAGGTATGCGCTCTACTTCCCGCGTGCATTGAAGCCTGTGCCGATGCTGACAGCCCGATTATAGGCAGCAGCTCCATCATTACGAAGAAAGTAAGCCGCCAATTAGCCTGGATGCAACCAATATGCTGCTTAATTCTAGAAATGAAGCTTGCTAACGTGTATCAATCTACTTGCAGAGTTTAATGCTTATGGAAAAGCGGCATGGGTTTAAAGGAGAGGGTTTTCTATATCTCAAGAGTCCACTGTGGTGGATAGGCACTTCAATGTGTAGGCACATACTCAGTTTACAATATCAAGAGCCAAGCAAGAATACTGACGATAGTATGCAGTGGTTTTGGGGGAATTTTGCAACTTTGCAGCATACGCCTTCGCCCCGGCCATTCTGGTCACACCACTCGGTGGTCTTTCGGTCTTGGTGGCCGCAGTTCTAGGTTCTTATTTCCTTAATGAAGATTTAGGGAGGATCGGCAAGCTGGGCTGCGCGCTCTGCCTGATAGGCGCGGTTGTCATCATGCTCCACGCGCCGCCTGATGAGGATATCACGACCATTGACAAAATCTTGGAATACGCACTCCGCCCAGGTATTCTTCGAATGAGCCGTTCACAAATCACGAATGGCCCAGGCTGATTCTTTTTCCCACCAGGATTTCTCATCTATGCACTTTCGGTCACTGCATTCTCGCTCATCTTGGCCTTCAAGTTGGCACCGCGATACGGCAAGATTAACCCCCTTATCTACATCTCCATTTGCTCGTTTGTCGGCTCTGTTTCCGTGATGGCCATCAAAGCATTCGGCATTGCGGTAAAGCTCACCTTGGGAGGCCATAACCAATTTTCGCACCCATCGACTTATGTCTTCATGATCATCACCGTCGTCTGCATTCTAGTGCAGTTGAACTACTTGAACAAGGCGCTCAGCCTGTTCCCCACTAACATGTGCGTTCTATTTCCTTTATTCAATATCGTCTCTTTTTAAAAATGCGAACAGAGAACATCGTCTGCCACACGTCCACGAATCTCGCCCGCTAATTAGGAAAATAGTGTCAATCCCCTCTATTACGTGACCTTTACAACGGGCACCATCTGCGCATCTATTATATTTTACGGCGGCTTCAACACTACTGACGGAATGAGCATTGCATCGCTGATATGCGGCTTTCTCATCACCTTTGCGGGTGTCTACCTCCTCAACCTCAGCCGAGCAGACCCTGACGGCACCAAGTCAATGCCAGGGAACACCTCTAGAGGCGGCCCGGTATTTGAAAGAGCCTATAGCATCGAGGATGTTCGACAGTCTCTTGGCAATGGCTATCGAGCAAGTGTAGAAAGTGCCAGGGATAGCGACCGGCGAGGCCTGATGCGGGCCTACGAAGAGGACGCTGTGGGCTTCGAACTCGACAACGTCGCCAATGGAAGCAATGCAAACAAGACAGTTAATACACGATAGAGGGCTATTGGCCCAGTCAAGTCAATTGAGCGATCGCCTGCAATCACGTTGGCTCTCAAACTCGCGGCTTATATAGCAATATTAGAGGATGCGCTGCATTACCGATCAAATAGATTTACTACGATTTTCAACGGTCTATCAGTCCATATAGTTCATCTTCTGCTTTCACGTACACCTTTTCGTCCTTTTCATCTCCCCGTTTAACTATGGCCCTCCAGCACTGAGCAAAGGTAAGGATGCCTCAAAGCTTCCGCTGCCGTCAGACGATCCTACAATTACCATTAGTCAGAATTAAAACATCATGTGAAGTTCCAGGTAGGCCCAACCTTGTGATCAAATCTCACCAGCTTGTCCACAAGGTCCATGGCCTCCGCGTTTGCGGTTCTCGTATTCTCCGGCGTGACAAAGCTGGACCACGGCCGAGGAGCGACGGGTTCCAGCAGCTGAGCGTAATCGCTATCCAGTTCAATCTCGTATTTTTCAACGTATCCGAAGAGCTTCTCCGTGCCGAGGACGCGCGATATCCTCACGAGCTGGTCGGATGAGCTGTTGCCGTGGAAGAAGGGCTCTTTCCTGAAGATCATGGACGCGACCATGGATCCGAGACTCCACATGTCGAGGCTGCAATCATACTGCTGGTAATCGAGAAGAAGCTCTGGGGCCTTGAACATGGATATGCGGACGCTGTACTCCTTGTCGGGTTCGTAAAACTCGCTCGAGCCCCAGCCGACTAAACGAAGCTGCGCAGCTCAGCAATGAAACCCCAAGATTTTACGCACAAATACCAACTCACCTTTCTGGCAGCGTGATCAATCACGACGTTATGCGGCCTGATGTCGCGATGCATGACGTCCTGGCTGTGGCAGAACTGCAGGGCTTTGAGCAGCTCCGATATGTAATATCGAATATCCGAGTCGCCGAGCCGGGGGTACAGGGAACGAAAGTCGGTGTAATCGACCAGCTCCAGCACCAGGCCTCTCTTCAAACCCTACATCACACATCATCAACACGCTGCTTTGCAAGATTTGCGTGTAGATAAAAATTACCCTGGCGTCCTCCACAATGTCGAGCAGGGATATGATGTTGGGACCCTTCGCCAAATACTTGAGGACGTTGACTTCGCGCCGAATCTTTTTCTGCTTCTTGTCTCGAAACACTTTGAGAGCGAACGGTTGTTGAAGAACCGCGTCAACACACTGGAACACGACAGAGTATTTTCCTCTCCCTGCACGGTGTCAATACAGTCGTCGATGGACTGGATCAGGCAGACGTACCTATTTGCCGTGTAATGGAATAATTGTCGAGCGATATTTCGTCTTAACGAAGATCCATCAGAAACACCAACCCCATCGTTCTGGTGAGTGATGAACATACCAAGGTTCAAGTCTTGAGCGTCGGGTCCGGGTGCGAACCTGGCCATAATAAATCACAACAAGATCTCTCAGAGCGTGGCAAGTCACTAGTAGATGCAGCCAAATTCTTCTCATCAAGCAGGACATTCATGCAACGTTTTGGTTGTGGGCTATTGTCAATTTTATTGTTCTCGTTGCTAAAGCGGGGGCGGCTAATGTAAGACTTAGGAATAGTCAGCCACATGACGAATTACCGACATTTCCAGATCATATCACATAAATATGTCATGACACACTAAGGGCAATCCAACAAAACTTTTTAGTACACTGCTCATCGCTCCACCATTAAACGCACATCTCCCACGACTGCTCTGGCCATCTTCTTCAGTAGTGTCCGCTCGTCTGCCTCACGATAACGCTCCCAGGTATCCAGTCCCTCCTTGGCCTGAATACTCAGTGTCTCATAACCCTGACGAATCACCTCAGTTACCTGCTGCGTCGTCAAGTTGCTCGACTTCTTCCTACCACCAGACTCGGAGAGCAGCTGGTTGTAGTGTGTGCTGACACTAATGAGGGTGTCGATGGAGTTGCTGCCGCGGTTGATCAAGCGGTAGTTTTCCTTGAATTTAGTGAGGACCTCACCCGATTCGACTACCTTGTAGAAAAGATCATCGTAGGCAGCTGGGCTAGGGAGGAAGGCTTCGCCGGCCGAAAGGGAGAGGGCAATTAGGTTTACAACGTGGTCGAGGAGAGTGTCAATGTGAGGCAAATCCTTGAGGTCGCTAGTGTATGTAGCAAGGAAGCGAATGATGGAGAGCAGAGAACGGAAGAATTCGGCCCAGTGGTACTCAAGGCGAGTGCGGGTTCGGGAAAGGTATGAAATGATGCGCAGCATAATGCCAAAGCAGAGAGTATAGAGGCCGACATCAAGACGCTTCCGGAGGTTATGGTTGATAGCATCAATCATGGTATCAAGAACCGAGATGGCAAGGACCCGATCGCCCTTGACCAAGGGCAAGAAAGGCTGGCGCTGCCGACACAGGCGCACCGATACCTTGGAGTCTTCACTACACATGCGTTTACAGATGCTGGGGTCTTCGATCAAGAGGCGAAGCACCATGAGGTTAAGATGGGCGTAGTAGGTAGCACGAGGTGATAGGTAAGCGTGTTGGAGGAGGTAGGAGGTCAGGGACAAGTAGCTAGCAATGGGCTGCTCCTCGCCTTTTTCAGGAGCCATCGTCACCAGGTTGAAGCAAAATAGCTTGTTGGCGTGTGTAAAGTCATACGCCGCCAGCAAAACTGCAGCTTGCTCCTCTGGCCTGTTGTAGATGTTGTTAAATAAACGCCTTTGGAATAAAACAGGGGACGATCAGGCTTACAGTTTGGTAAACAGCTTTTTGGCCGTCTCAACATCATAGACGGGCTTCTTGGGCACCTTGGGCCCTGGCGCAATGGCCCCCAGACCAATCATGTTCAAAGTAGCACTAAAGGTCCAGCCCTCGGGGAGATCATCTTGAATCTTAATGTACCGCGATCGCAGCGATTGGCAGGTGTGCCCCACGGAGCGGATGATCTTTTGGATGGCTGCCTCATTGACAAAGTCGTTTAGGCGGAGCTGGTAAGGGTTCTGGAATTCGAATTTGTTATAGTTCGCGAGGAGGCCCAGAAGGGTAAAAGGTTCGAGGATTCGAGAAGGCGAGTCCGAGTCTTGGATCAGCTTGCATCAGGGTCAGCTCGGCTCTACCAATAAAGAGTATAGGCATGCGCACCTTCATGACGGAAGGGAACAGGTCCCGTTGGATCAGATAGGTCAAAAGGGTTGTCTGGTATGCCCCCGCAGTGACAGCCAGGAGCACCTCAACCGCCTTGTAGCGGATATCCACTATCAAGCAGTGTCAGCATGGCCCTCATCATGGTCGCGTGATGCCTTCTCACAGCTCTTCCCGTTGCGGATAATTCCGTCCAGCGTGCCAACAAAGTCGGTGAAGATGGCGTCGATGTGGTCGAGTCCGGCGAGGACAACCATGATATCCGAGCTCGGTTGCGGGTACCTCTTGGAGAGAAGACATGAGAGGAAGACGCTCAGGGTCTGTAGGCGTCAGCATCGGGGCATGGGACATGGGACATGGCAGGGAGTACGCACTTCAAGCGCATGTAATGGCGCAGCGCCGTGTCCTGTCTTAACCGTAGCTATGGCCCTCGCAAAAAGCTCTCTCGTCTGGACCTCGATGAGCAGGACATGGCTGGGGCTCAGCTGGCTCAGGAGGGTCCTCAAGACAGTGCGGTCGGGCCGCAGGAGGAAGAACTCGGCCCAGAAGCCGTCGCTCTTTTCCTCGTCATCTTCGTCCTATTTCGCCAATGGTCGATCAGCCGGGTCGTGTCGCGGGCGGGGAGGTTTCAGGGCGCAGCGGGAGCCATCGAGAAGAGAGAAGTGTATACCTTCAAAAAGAGACATGCATATTAGGCCAGGGGGTTCTCCTAAAGGCAAGGGGCAGGGAAAAGAGCGGGGGGACTCACCTTGAAGAGCACATCGTACAGCTCGACAATCTTGGGGGTAAAGACCTCCGGGGGAGCCTGGCGAGTGAGCGGTGATGCCTCCATGAGATGCCGGGCGCTCTTTGCGACAGAGTCGATTTCCTTCCCAGGAGCTGGAGTCGCGATACGGAATCTGGGATGGGCTACCCACTCACGTCGAGGGGCGCACACTGTGGGCGTTGTGCGCCATCCCGCACCGTGTCACCTTTTCCACGCCTGCGCTGAACAACCGCGCACTGTGCGACCCAATGACGTGTGTCCTCCCCCTATTGGGACCCTGAACCTTCTCCCTATTCAACGCCTCATTCAACCGCCAGCACGTGCAAATTGACAAGAATGAAAATTGAGTTTCAACCAGTGTGTCCATTTCATCCATTATACCGTTTTTCCCGAGCTTGCCCGATTCCAATTGCATCCAGCAATTAAAATTCATTCGTCTAATTGAAGCGTCCCAATCATCCAATATACGCACTTCATCACTTTGACACTTGTTGACCCCACTCTTCTAGAAATAACTGATCCCCTTCCGTGCACACGCATTCAATCCTTATTATAGATGTGCGCCATTTAAAATTATATTGTTGTTGTTGTTTTTAATGTTTTCGCCGTTGTGGTTTTCATTTCTTCCAATATCTGCCTTTCCATGCTGTTATCGCAATTGTTGACGTGGGCTTTGAAACAGTTAGTTCCACTCCACTAGTCAGTCGCAAGTTCAACACCCCAACCGAATAAACAAGTGATGTGTTGTGCAGTTGTAGCACATTCACTCAAACTCGTAGAATCATTTGATCAACTTTGAGACAGTATCCCTTGCGACGTCATTTTGTGTTCTCGAAGTTCCCCATATACGTGTGCGCATGCAAACCTTAGATCATCAATATGCCATCAATATACCAATTAGTATCGGAGAATTAATGAAACAACCTGATTAACTCATGTCTTGACTATTTGAGAGGACTTTTTTGTACATTCCCTTTGGTCTGTTATTAGTTCACGTGTTTTTAATTTCCGTGTCTCATGTCGTTGAACCACTCAAGTTTTTAAGACATGTGAAGATGCTATTCCACGATTCACCAAAATTTCCCATACAGACACCAATCGCTCCCTACAGTACATAAATATTCAGCAGAACAGACCAGAAAAAGCACAACAAAAAGAACTATATAAAATTCACCGTGCTTTTTCATCAAAAATAGATAGTGACATCAATAAAGCGTGCATTGGAATTGTGACAGCGGGCCTCGTCAACTTACCCTACACCATCAGTGACATTTGCTCGTTGCGAAATACCACCAACAAGCGAAAATACAAAATCGAAGCGAAATAGAAAAAAAAAAACACCAGAGCACTATATTCAATTGAGAAGGAGAAAAAGTTTATTGTTTTGTCGGTATCAGGATTCATCTTGCATGCAGATCTCGACGGGAGGTTTTGTCAGGTTCTGAATCCTGGAGGAATGTGGCGGCGGGGACAATGCAGCAATTCAAAGAAAAGGAAGGCGTTTATAACAAAGGTTTACTCTAACACTTATCGAGGATACACATGCATATAGTTTATTTACAACTGTATTTGATTCTATGAGTCTGGTTTCTTGTTTCGGTTCTGTGACTAGAATGGCAACCAAGTTCCCCATGCTGAACGTCCAAGTTATGTTGTTGAACTATCTCAGCTACGCAAGTTACACTCCTACCAATGAACTCGAATTCTTAGCCTGAGCGTAATTCAGTGTAGTGTATTTTAGTTTTGAGAAATTCGTATTGCGAATTGACAGATACATCATGACTAAAAGTTTATAAGCATGCGGCTCACCGATAGTTTCGGGTTCCCTTTTCCTCCGCCAGTAAGCCTTACCGTAGCATAGTATTATTATCCATTCACCCGGGACAGCCACGAGAACCTCGTCAATTGAGCCCGTGGCCACGAAAAAGCGGTTGACTCGGATCACAGATTACACCTGACTCGATTTTTTTTTTGCTGGGTGGATCACTCTGTTCGCCTCGTATCTCAACAAGGTTTTTGTCATATTCGTTAGCGGACGCTCTTCACCAACACCACCAAATGTCTCAGTTCGAGTCATGAATCGCAAGACTGCAAGGCACCACCACGCGTGAACTCAACACTCAAGCTACAAACCCATTACGTCAAGTGACTTCATTCACCGCCAAATATTCCCGATAATCCCGAAGAAATCGTCCTTTTGGGCACACACACAGACACACACCACCACATCGTATTATATCGTGAGACGGTTATAGCGCTAGGTTCCCCAGAGCTACTGAGCTAGTACGCCCTAAAAAACTTGACAGCTACCAAAGGGGGCAAGGAATGACTCGTTAATCGGGGGCCGCCTGTCAAACATCAGCGCGATCGGCGATAGACCTCATAGCATCCGTTGTAAGGGCCGACGATTAATTAATCGCACGAGAGAGACCCTGATGGAAAGACGCAATTGCCCCAAAAAGGGCCCCCCCGTTTCCTCTGGGTCCTCTGTCCTGTCGTCCGAGAGCGCATCGGGGGACCGGGCGCCGCACATTTCTGCCCACGTGCATCCCGCACTGCTCTCTGAGCTCTCCCTCTCCCCAAGCGGCCCTACGCATGGATCAGCTGTCGGTATCCAACCTTGGACACAGCTCCATTGCCTGGGCCTTGGTTCTAACGGTCATCGTTTTGCTCTGGAGCCCTCGATAATCCTGATCCCTGAGCACCCAACTGACTGTCGTCAAACAATAGTTCGTCATAGCATCGCCTCAACGACCAGCCTCTCGCTCCCGGTTTGACTTCCCAAGAAGGAGGGGGGGAATCCCCCAGACCGGAAATGTTTCTACCCGAACCAAGGCGTTTCGACGAAGACGTGTGCGCTTCACAATCTATGCCCTCTTTGAGGCATAGAGGCGCCTCGTGAAAGTCTCGTGATGGTGGATTCCGTAGAGATAGGCCAGCCCCCTGGTCTTCCATTGAGCCCCGAAAGCTAGACTTCGTCATCCAAACACGCAGTCCAGTCTGGGACGGCCCCCCGGGCTGGCGATAGCTGATGTCGTATGCGAACGATATCCACTGGACTGGTTCCTGGCCATGTCCTCCCCGCAACGACTCGGCTGCTTTGGGAAATGTATATTTCTTTGGGCGCAAAATCTAGGGCAGGCTCCATGTCGCCTGGCCATTCGAGAAAGGATTCACTCGGCTACGCCGCAGACGAACACATCCAGGCCAGGCCATTCCAGGTGTTCGGGATGTCCAATTCCCTATTCCAGGGCCCTGTGCAGGCGATCGTCATGTCGACGGTGGTTTTTGGGAATTGAAGGGGAGGGGCTGCCGGGGCCCTCGTCCGTTGTGAGACCGCTTAGCTATCCCCGTGGGTCGTCCGCCGACGGCCTATGCCAAAGCCGGTGGCCGTGCCGCCGAAGGGAACCACCGGGCCCGGATGCCACACCCTTGACCGAAGCTTCTTCGCCCGGTAGGGGGTTGCACGGATTCAACGGATAGATTCCCGCCAAAGACGCGAAATCCTTGTCCCTGGCTGGGATTTTTGCCTAGGCCGGGGTTGCTGGTCAGTGGTGAGGGCTTTCAACGGCGGCAGGGTCAGGGCCTTACGAGGAGAGAGCCGGGGATGGGGTTGCAGCGAGAGCGGGTGCGGACATCTTTGACAGATGCTTGACAAGGGAAAGGCACTCAAGGGCTAGGACCCCCCGGCGGTGTCGGCGATTCCATGAAGTGGAATTGCAGCTTCAGTCGAGGTCGCTGGAATAATCCGCCAGTCAACAGAGCATGATATCTCTTTGGCCCCCCGGAAGCGAAAGGCAGGGAATCTCTTTTTTCGGGGGGCAGGTGGTATTCAATGTCCCAAGTCCATGGTACGGCCACGAAAAGGTCTCCTCGCTAGGCAGGAGAGTTCAGCCCCGAGGCCCGAGAATTAGAATAGAAAAAAGCAAGCCGGCCAGCAACAACATACCATGCATGGCTGCAGTATGTAGATGACTCGATGATTACAAGGTCCATGTTGAATGTACGTGCGTCTGCCTGTGAGTGGTGCCAGGGTTGTGTTCGGTTGGCACGCACATCCCCAAAAGCAAGGCCAGGCAAGGCCAGGCAGAAGATGCGCAAGCAAGCGAGTTGATCTACGCATCACACACATCAAGACTCACAACATGACAGATCAGTGTCCCTCTCTTGATGCGACGGTGGTTGATACAGTCGCGTCACGTTCCCGCCACTAGAAAGTCAAAACCCACCGCTAACACGGCTGGCTTGCATCCGAGCCGTTAGCCCCGTGGTCTGAGGCGACGAGACAAGACAAAAAAGCAAAAAAGAAACAAGAAAGAAAAAATTCGACAATGGCACTGTTTAGCGCCGGCTCTTTCCTGACGACATGGCATCGCATGCGAAGCGAGGTCATGTTGATGTCGGATTGAGGGCATATCCCCCAGGTCGCGTCACGTTGCCAGTCCGACATGCAGGCTCGTCACGGAGGGCCTCAATTATCACGCACGGCTTGTCGCTCATCATTCAAATGGTAGCCAATTCCATCTCGACCTCTGCTCACCGGCCCCATCCACGATCGCTCCCAGGTCACAGCAACGAGGGCCACCGAAGAAGCGCAGAGACTGGATTTGGATATGCGAGGGTGGGAAGAGAGCAGCAGGGCCAGGGAAGGGGGGGGGGGGCGTGCGCGCGGGCCAAAGCAAGGGTGGGAGCGCAGTGATGCAATGTGATGGCGGATGTGACGAGTGACGAGGCGTGCTTTTACGAGGCTGGCTGGTCGAATCGAGGGCGTGTGAGCATCGAGCATATCCCCATCATCCATCACAGCCCCGCGGTCTTCAGCTGCAATTCTCGACGCCGCCCGCGTCTGATTGGCGAATGGCGCCGTCCCCATTGTGACTGATGCCGCCTCCGACGCCTTGCGTGCGTTTGTTTCTTCAGAGTTCTCTACCCGCGTGTGTTCCGCGTGGGTTTTTTGACTAGTCGCATGCATTTTGCATCCGGCATGTCTCACTCACCTATTTCCCCATCGGGACGTCAAGCGCGATATCCTCTCGTTTTCTCACTGGCTTGTGGTCACCGCCAAGTTGAGCTGCTGGTCGGATCTTCAACCGATTCCGATCGCCGCCACGCCCCCGGGGGGGGAGGGGGGACAAGAGGAATCAACAATGCTGCTTCGACCTTGATCGACTCATCTAGACCGGCGGTGGAGGTGATGCCAAACGGGGATATCCCATGACCCAAGATGGATAACAAGACAGGTCTTTTTGATGGAGCGATCAACCTGGCAAGATTGCAAGTTGTGGGGATGGATGGATACAGTATCCAATGTTGGCTCTCTTGTTCTCGGCAATGGTTTCCACATACTAGAGATATCCCGCTAGCCCCCCATGTATCCTATGCCATTGTCACCCCGATGGTACTGTGATGAGCCTGTAGGCGCTCAATTGTGCCTTTGATAAGCCATGAGAGTCGATCCCGCTCTCTTATGCCGAGGAATCACAATATGCTTTCCTCTCACCTCTTCTCTCAAAAAGCGAAAAAAGAGGATTTCCCCTGCGTCTCGCTTCTTCAGTCTTCATGCAGGAACCCGATGCCGACAGTAGCGAGACGCAACCAACAACACCCACACTTCCCACCCACACACACCAATACCAACCAACACCAACACCAGCAAGCGTCTTAGCTAGACCCCACCACCACCTCTCTCCACAAATGGCCCAATGCGGAGAGCTCTTTGACAGTCTAATGTTGTAGAATGCAACGTCGGCCACAACCAGGAAGAAAAAAAAACTACTCCGCCAACACACACACACTTTGCAGCTGCACAGGCTTGTAGATTAGCATGCATGCTAAGGGATCGTCTCAGACCATTTGCCATAAATGGCATGCTATTAACGCGCTTGACGCAGCACTTCATTGAGGCATTGTTCGTAAATCAACCCACCCCCTTGGGCAATTTGCGAGCAAAAAAGGGTCCAGCCTTAACACACAAATTAGCTGGCTCTTTTTTTTTTTCGGTCTGTGCAAGAGAGAAGAAAAGAAAAAAAAAAGGGCACCCAAGCGAACGTCTGTGGGTTGTATACGCCCGAGACTATGGCGGACGAGGCAGCAAAATGTCTGTGTGTTGCAGATTATCCCGAAGCCATGATAAGCCGTAGTCAGCCAAAAGACGTCCGTGTCCGTGTGTTTTCATTGTCCCAACTAACAGCTACTGCACGACCGTTTGGAAAGAGCGGGTCCCCTTCATTTTTTGACAGTAGTTAGTATGTATTTGTTTTTTGAGGAGGAGGGGGGAGGCGATGAGTTTGGGCCATGACAGGTTTCTTTTTTGTCTGTGTCTCCTCCTCCGTGTTCCTCCACGTGGGCGCAGAGGACGTTTAGGTCGACAAGGCATGGGATGGGCGTGTGCTTTGTCCACTTTGTCAAGGGGAGCGCTGCCCTTGGGGGCAGGGACCAGCGCCCGAGAGCATTCGGCCCTGCTCTGAAATGCCCGTTGTCCAGTGCGCAGGGCAGGGTCAGGTGGGCAATTGCCAACGCCTGGAGGACGAGGAGGGGAAGCAGCGCAGTTCATGCGCTGCGCAAAGTCGATCACAGGTTCCTCCTGCTATGCATGCCCGGCTCCGCAACGTGTGTGTATATAAGTGAATGGACTGACTTGACCGGCTGCATGTGAGTGGGTTGATGGACGGTGGTGACAGCATAGTGGGTGGAAGTAGACGTATAGGCGGAGGGCCGGAGGCAGGCATATCGTCTGAGAAGGTTGGTTTATGGCCTAAAATCTGTCTGCCGAAGCAGGCATTTCCCAGCTTGCGCTCTCGTAGGAGGGGCGTGTATTGTGTGTGTGTTGTTGCCGATGCCTGCCTCGATACTTTGAATCCGCAATCCCCGGTCCTTTCCAAGGCGTGCACTGGCAATCCCGTGCGCGGGTGATGCGCGAGCTTGAGCTTCATAGTCCACCTCACCATCTCATATGGGACGACAGTGTCCAAGGGCATCACGCGATCCCCCCTCTTCTAGGCCAGAAAGGGGCACATCCTTTTTTCCTCTAATCGGTATCGGAAAGTGGGCGCATCTGCGATTGCAAGTCTCCTGACGCCATAGTCGTGCGAGATGGAGGCTCCCCGCTGTCCGAGCCTGACAGCTCCCACTATTTTTTTTCCCCTTCCCCATGTTTGCCCGCCGGGGGTGGCAAGCTCTCACTGTTTGGGCCATCGGCGACGCTGGGGCAGGCCTGACTGCTCTGATTTCTGACTCGTGCTATGCCCTGCCCCTGGGATCTTGCTTGCACAACGTTGCGCGCATCATTCGTGTCGGGCCCCAAGGTGGTCTGTGGGCTCGCCGCAGTGGGCTTCAGGGTAGCAATATAAGCTTCAGAACCCGTTGAGCTACATCTCGACCGGGAGTAACTTCTTCCAATATAGAATAGCAACCCAAGCATAGGGCGTTTTCTCGTATGACATCAAATCTGCCCCGTCGGGGTCTGCAGTATGGGCCTCGCACGTGCACTCCGCCCTGTTGATGATGCAAGTTGCAATGGCGTTGTAGATCTGGTGAGCTAGGAACTGTCAGATAACCAAATCTTCTTTGTCTTTTTTTTTTTTTTTTTTTTTCTAATACGATCACACGAGGCAAATTTGACACAAAGGTGCAAACCTCCACCGAGTTTATATTACCATCCGTACTCACCGGAAACATGAAAAGTAACATTTTATAACCAAAGACTATCCGTACCCCGCAAATTGCCCTCTTGACGTTCGGTTTGGCCGGTGATTAAGTCGGGGCTCCGGGTTGTCGTGACGGCCAGAAGTGGACCCGGGCTGAGACCGCTTCCCGCCAAGAGCTCATTGAAACACTTCTCCTACCCGGAAGCAAAGTGCCAGCTTCGGCAGTTGGTTTCTCTGTAAGCAAGCCTCTCAGCGCGGTCAATGCGCTTCCCAATTACGACCTCTCCTTCAAGGTTACGATTATGCTTTCCTCGTCGCGATAGTGAAATGAGACGGCTGCGCTAACATGACACTGCGCGCGATACCTGCCTGCGATAACTGCCGTCCGAGGCGTGGGATGATTTGGCTGTAAGAAAGTGTTACGTAGTCCCCTGGCAGATCCGGGTTCCTCAGCCTGAGACCTGGAGATATGCAGCTGAACCCGTTACGGACCATTTCCGATCAAATTCCGATTACACGGGACGGCAACGCGTGGGATGCCTCAAAGGATGCACCTGAAGAGACACTGTATTGATTCCACATGGGACATCTCCACGGAACACGCGACCTTTTTGAAACCCCCATTTTCTTCAACAACAGCATCCCACGCAACGCCCACAAACCACATGGCATCAGCCCACGGTAATGACGCACATTGGATTAAAATGCAAGATCAGCCGAAAGAGGAAACGGCCGCCTAACGAGTAAAAACCAAAAAAGAAAAAAGAAAGAAAATAACGAAGGATCACCAATTTTTGTAGACATATCCTAGCATCCACGCCTCTGAATTGACAAAATGGCCTCGCAGCCCGATGTCGGCGCGCCTGGCGGCAAGCAATTGAGCACATTGTGGCTTGAAATCCGAGTTAGATTTTAGTCACGTCAAGATGCCCGCCGTGGGATGAAGATCTGATAAAGATGCAAAAAGAAATGAAAGAAAGAAAAAAAAGCTTCCAAAATAAGTAACTGGTCAGTCATGGTCAAAACCTTACGCCGTGATCGCCCAGCTGCCAGATTGACCATCCCGCTCACCAAATTCACCTAAATCATGGCGTCAGAGCTGAATGTCGGGCATCACGCCTCGCGGCCCTCAGCCCGACGAGACGCCGTCGCGACATGGTGGTCGTCGCTTGGAGTTGGCTTCGGCCCTGATCACGTCTTTAGCAGCGACGCCGATGATAGCTCAAACCTTACGCTGGAGGACAGCCGCACCGTCCCTTTGCCCCCCCGAGCTCGCTAAGGCTTGAGGGGGATGGAGGGGGGGCTTAGGCCGAGGGAGAAGTCAGAGAGGAATAGAAGGAGGAGGAGGGAGGTCCATGCCCAACCAAACACCATCTTCTGGTTCTCCCCGGTGTCAATGACGATTTTTAGTTTGCAACCCGGCGATCTGCCGCTGATCATGGGCCGCCAAGGCCTCTCGCCACAAAGCGACCACAGCGCGTACCTATGCAGGTCGTCACCTCGATGTCGCTGCGCATCAAGCTAGCCATCGCACCTCGTCCCGTGTTTGTCTGTTGGTTGTGTGTGTCAACAAACACGGCAGTTGTCTTCTTCAGCTCCGAGCGTGTGCCGACGGCAGGCCGCTTTGGCAAGAGGAAAGGCCGCGGCGGCAGCGCCACGATCCAATCCAGATCTGAATGACTACGAGGTTTGCCCATGCCTGTCCAGTGAGGATGTGCATCACATCATCTACGGCCGCGCTGGGCCCTGCTGATCGATCCCGTCTCCCGTGGGGGGGCGCTGTCCGCGTCGGTTGGATGCCTTCAAGGGCTGCGGCACGTTCAGTTGGTTGGTTATCTTGGCTAGCAGCTAGCCTTGGTTTGACAGCGGTCGCGTCTGGGCGTTTGTCGGCCGCAATCATTTGTTTTTTTTATGAACCGTTTAAGTCCGACCCGCAAGGTCATCACTTTCTTCGGCGTTGATCCAGGGTTTTTAGGTTGTTTTTTCTTTTCTCAGGTTTGGCTTGTTTGCCAGTGTGTCTTGCACCCCCATCTTTGCCAGACGCTTGTCTAATTCGCGCCATCCTGGCTGGGTCCGACGCCTGCTCATTTGCAACTACTGTATCCCGTAAATGCGACTGCCGATATAGGCACAGAAAACCTTGAGACAACTGCAGCTTGGTTACAGTAGTCTACTCCGTAGAGACCCGAGCCACTGGTTGCTGGGCTCGAGCAGTGGAGCTTTGCTGCTGTAGTGCCGAGTGTTGCAGACCCTAACATGAGCCGGCACCAGGAGAGATGCCATGTCCTTGGGACGCGTCTGCCGAGGCGGCAAGGGTAAATTTGCCCGGCTGGCACAGGGGGTCCTGTCACGATCAGTAGCAGCACTTGGGCACCCGTCTTGGTGGGCAGCGGGATAGTGGTGATGGAGGCTGAAGACACTCAGACCACCATAGGGTCCTGTCCGTGACATTTCCCGCCTTGGTTGCGAATAGTTCTTTCGCCTGCTGAATGACAGCTCTACGCTTGCTCGCGAGTACCCGTCCGTATAAGCCCTTGCGGCAAACGCCACGCTACGCTCGTTCCCTCGCTCGCCTGAGAGGGTGTATTCTGAGATATTGTGGCCATTGAGGAAAAAAAGAAAAAAGAAAACCGCGGAAGATTGTCGCAAAACCCCTAGAACAGGCAGGCGGATTTACGCCTCGTCTGGCGGGCCTTGGAGCGAACCCATCAACATTCAAGCGCCACGCGCGGCGCCATTGAGTTTCAGGTACAATCCCAATGAATTGTCCAATGGGGGCTGGTCCCGTTCTGCAGTGGCGTCCGCTACGGCTTTGGGCCGGGAGACGGTGTGCTGGCGGAATTTGGGACTCCAGTTCCGACCCGTCTAGCTTCGGCCAGACTGACAGGCGAACTGGTTAGCTCCCTCACACCCTTCTCAGTTGTTGCCCCTAACTTCTTCAACGAAGGCCACTATTTCCAAGGCCATCTTCCTTCTGAGATCCTTCGGGGCGGGCTAAGATGAGCTTGTTCCCACAACCCTGATCCCCGTTTGCTATGGGATGAACATTCGATGTTGCCAGAAGTCGTAGCATGGCGTTAAGTTTGCATTGGCACACGACACAGCCATCTGACGAGAAATATGCACATTTCCCCTCAAATAGTCGGAAAATAAACCGCATACACAACGTGGGCTTATGAGACAGAATCCACGGGGCTGCAGATGAATGTATGTAGAACCATACTGCTAATCTTGCTCCTATTCGCCGACCTTGTTTCCTCAGCAGGGCTGCATGACGTCTTCTATTGGAGACGCGACATCGCCTCTTGCTTTTGTTGTCTCTTCAAGAGAGCCTATCGGCAGTGGGGCAACCCGCCCTTAGTTGGCGGGGCCTTTGCCTCCCATGCAGATTGGGCGATGCGGGACGGCGCGGGACCAGCCTGGAGATTTCGCTCCTCGTTCTCGACTCTGGGCTGAGCTCATGCAGGTGAGCATGTCAATGATATGATCAGCAATGAATATCAAGCTCGGCCACACAATGAATCATAGAAAAAATGGGTAGGTGGTGGTCTGGCCACCCCCTGGAGGTGCTCGATGATGCGAGATTTGTCGGACCTCGGCTGACCACCAACTGGGCAAGCCACTTCAGTATTCCGCTCTCGTTCGTATGTACGCCACACAAACATGCAAACTTGAATTATGATATCTTGTTGGCCAAGTCAAGAGGCCAGGCCCAGCAACTGCGGCCATGATCGACTGCTCGTCGATCCGCATGCCTGGGTGATCCATGCGCAGGTGCTCGTGCTGCTGCAGCTTGAGGCCGCATTATGAAAGACCAGCATAACCGCAGGTCCCTGCGCTCATAATTGGTCTTTAAGCGCGCTTCAGGCTTTGAATAAGCGCACAAACTAGTTGTGCAAGTAAAAAGGCGGCGTGAACCCTGAGGGCCAAGTCATCAAGCGTGCGATGTAGATGTAGGCAGTGAAACGATACCAGATCATACCAGACCACACCATCCTTTTTTTTTTCTTTGACCAGACACTAGAGGGGACTTACTCGATCCCCGTCGCGCCCTCGGGTTCGATGAGATGCTCCCCGACAGTCCGCTCGCCGTTATGCCCGTCGAGGGCAAGATGAGTCCCGCCTATGCGTGCTTTTCCTGTCCACTACCCGGCCTATCGTGCCCCATCTCGCCGGACGGGTCCCTTAGGAGCGCGGCCCCGCCTGCTACGGCCAAGCCAACGATGTGGACGGACAAAGAAAAGTCTTCAATACGATTTTCCGCTGCGGCTAGCCCTCCGCAAGATGGCAGCAAAGGGATTTCCCGCCAAGTGGGGGCCGGCCTCCAGTGATGAACTGCTGGGATTCGCCAGCATCCTAGCAAAGACCCCTAAAGCAGAACCAAGCGCCCTCCAAAATAATGCCTTCTGTTATTCATCGGCGGGAGCGGTTGGCGCCATGGCTTGGGTTCGGCCTCCGGATGCTGACTCCCTGAGAACACCAGCGACGGGACGGCGCGTGCTCAACGACCGGCCCGTCTGATAGCCCAACTCGGTGGAGACGGTTGCACAAAGAGAAACCTTTGCGGGGTCATGTTGTGTGAGGCAAACACTGCAATCACTCATGTTTGCTTGCTGCATTGGTCCCGCGCTTGCCGGGTTTCGCAGCAAACAGTCCGAGCCGAAATGAAGTGGACGGTATGTATCCAAGGTCGCAGTCGTCGACAGTAACGTGACTCTGGCCGCCTGCAAGGTGAGAGACCCAACGACCGAGCGTACGGGATGGGCCCGCTCCCAATTAGCCAAACTACCGGATCTCGCTGATGGAGTAGTGCTGTTGCTGCTACTGCTGCTGCTACTACCACTGCTACTGACACTGTTACTACTGTTGTTTACTCCTCTCTCTCTTGGGACTAGAGGAGGCTATCGTCTGGTGGGGGAGGGAGCCGGCACTCCGGATGAGATGCTGCTGCAGAAAGGGTGTGGTCGGTGCATCACAATGCGCAGTTGCTCAGGCCGTGGCCTGGTCATAGCACGACACGGGCCGTTCTTGACGGGTCTGAGATGTCATTGAACGAAGTTGCTGAACCAGAATAATCAGATGGGGGACCCATTGACGACCTGCTGACTGCAAGCATTCGGAGATTGATAGAACAAGCCATCATCAAACATGGCATCTCAGGTACCCGGCTCATGGTACCAGATCTCCTACTGACGATCCGTATTGCGTGACGGGAACCGATGTTTCCTCCGCAGTGTCACTTAAAATAGTGTAGTTTTCCCTCTCGTCGAGGGCCGCCAGAGCTAGGGGGGAAGAGGGCCTTGGGTTCCCGGTGCCAGGGTAAAGGAAGTCTCGGACCAGGGGGGGGGGGAAAAAGTCCCAAGGAATGGGGTTCGCTCCTCCTGGAAGACGTGCATCCAATTCCCATGTCTCTGGGTGGTGGAGTCGATTTCTATTGGTGGTTCTAGTTCTAGTTCCATCGCTACGGTAGAGGTGATCACAGAGCGACGACGGCAAATGTCTGAAGCGTACATGACTCGGCCGTTGTGTGAGGCGTGTTGTCGAAGTTGATATTGCGGTACGCCCAAGTTTTGCTTTTCTGAGCCACACCATAGCCATAGCACTTGCTGCTGCAGATGCGAGGACCAGGTTGCGCCACTCGTGGCACCCTGCTCGGTCAATTTTCTGTGCGGAGTCGACGGGCGAAAATTTGGATTCGACACAAAGATATGATGGCCAGCAAGGAAGCCGGGACAAGGCAATCTAGCGAGCGGGGCTTCCCGGCACTCTACTTTGCGATGCCCTGGTTCAGATGGGCTCTGGCGGAGTTTTGTGCTTTGATACAGGTATCCTGGTTCATTATCAGGATGAGATAGGTAAAGTCCGTGAAATATTTTACGACTGCGTGGAGTTTACCCAAGCCACGGGCGACGACGGAATGATGAAGGGTTGTCTGCCGGTGATTGCTCAGCTTGGTGTATAAGCGGGCGACATGCATGCATGCAAGTGGTTGCGTATGTATGTGGGGTCAGTGCACTCACACTCACACTCACTGCGCAGCGCAGACCTTAGGGTAGGAGTGGTGGTGAGAGGACGAGTCCTCGGTATGTTGTTCTAGCCTCGCCTTCTTTTCTTTTCTTCTTCGTTGCGGTAGAGACGTGATTACGAGTAACTTGGAACATGATCAGGGTATATGACGGCGTCTCCGGTCGATCCTATTTGCCGACCTTCCAGAACCAATTGGCGAGGTCTGGTGATCTGTCGACCCGTGTGCCAGTGACGGGCAATCAGCAGAACCCGTTTGCCGGGCGGTGAGACTGTGCTCACCATCTGGTCGGGTCGGAAACTGTACCGTCTAGGCGAGGAACTTGGATACATAGGGACCATACTATGGCTGGCAAATTCCATACGCGAGCCGGGGTATGCATCTCGACAGCAGGGTTTTGTTCAGGGTTCTTTGGACATAGTTTAGCCTCCTCCATGTTCCCTGCCCTAGGTGGGTGGGAACCAGTTGGTGCCACTAGCTTCTAGCGTACCACGGAGGAGGGAAGACTTGGGCCTAGGCTGATTTGTTTTTCTTTTGTGCAACGTACAATACACTTTGATCTGTGTTACCATAAAACTCAAAACATCAATCAGATAGTGAAAAAGCAGAGGGAAAAATTGGAACGAAAATGAATAAATAATAAAAACAATTTATTTACTTACATATTTATTCATATTATTCACCTCATATGCATTTACTTATTTCTGGGCCAGCTGCGGGATGGTGGGAAATAGTACAACTTGTCAGGGGTTGCTGTGCTGTACTTGCGAGGCCCTAAGGCGAGGACAGAGTCAGTTCCAGGTTGTGCGACGAGAACAAAAAGCAAAGTGACGCGACGGGACACACCCGCTATGGGCGCTGGAGCGACGGGGCCCGAGGAGGGAGGGGCTGTGGGGATTGGGAGAGAACTCAGGGTCCATTGTATCTGGATAGTTAGCACATGATCGGGCAAAGAAAGGTATGTCGCAGAGCTGATGATGGAAATGTCGGTAGGGCAGTGATCCGAAGCGATGGCCATCACGATTGATCTGATATGTCGATTGCTGGTGTGGAACCCGTCGTGCGGACTGTTTGGGAACAATTCTCTGGATTCGGCCCCAAGGCCCTAGTTTCAGCCATCAAGCCTCACAGAGCAACACAGCGTCCACCTGCCAATGGGAGGCGGCCTGCTCCTGGCAGTTTTGCCGTGACACAAGCAGCGAATCTCAATAACGTCACAACACGTGCAGAAGTGCTAGCAGGGCCATACCCGTCTGCCTCAGGGCCTGTCTGCGGAGGGAAGAGGCGATACGAAGGTTTGGTGGCGGCGCCGCTGCTTGATTCATTCCATGTTCCATGGGAAGCTTGCGGGCGCCCAACTCTGGCGCCTCGGTTTCTCGTTCCCTCGTCTGTTCCACGCTGCTGGTTACGGGGACGCCTCCCACCAGCTTGTTTCCCCTTGGCATTCGTGACTGCGAGAAACATGCTTCTCTCGCATACATGCGTCCCGCGTTGTCTTGGCGCCGGGAACCGAGGCACATGATCTTGGCTTTTCTTTTGCCCAAGGAGGGAGCAGCAGCGCCAATTCCCCGAGGAACCGACTCGTCGAGAACACATATCAAGTACGATCAGCAACAGCCAAAAGAAAGGAGTGAGTGCAACGTCTCCCAACGCCGTCCAGCGGTGGCACCGTTGTAATACTACTGTTGGCGCCGCCCTGTTCTAAAGGTGGGCGACTAAATGTGGTTCAAAAGGTCTGTCTCGGGGCCTTACAATAGAAGCATGGCCGACGGCGGGGACGCGGCTGAGGAACCCAAATGACGATCGTGCTGTATATGGAAAAGTCAAGCCTTTTTTCTCAGTGCTTGGAGGCTGCTTGCTTTGGCAAAAACAACGGTGGCAGTGCCTCTGATGCCACAATGTCTTCGATCTGACGCATACATGTCTACCATGGCTTGTTTCGATTTTCCTGTAGCCGCGAGACGCATCCTTTGCTTCACCTGAGCAGACCACCCTCTCCTGCTGTAGTTTGAGGGTGTGCATCAGGGATCCGGCCAATTACTGTCGTGTTAAACGAGGGGGAGCGAGGGTCTGGACTTTGGCCGGTGCCCTGGACTCGGGTCGTGTGGTACGTAGGCTCTTCCGGAGCTGCGCTTGGTAAGGAAAGGTCAGTTCTGGGGGTCTGGGGGCATCGGGGTAGTTGGGGCTGAGCACGCTTGTGGCCAGTGGCTGAGGCAGAGGCTGAGAGGGGAGATGACGCTCAGTGCATCACTGCAAAAATGCCATTCTTGATTGCTAGGCCTGAATAGCATTATTCAACAACCGACGCAGGCGATGACGAAGACTGTTGCCCCTCCCAGGCCTCGCAGGGAAACAAAGCCATGCCCTGTCCGTCTTTCCAATTGTCTGTGTGTCCATTTCTGCAGCTCGGCGATTAGCAACAATGGGGAACAATGGGGCATCGCAGTGCAGAGAGCACAGGTGGGCTTTTACGCAGTGGTGGTGCTCAAGCGAGATGCAGGAGTGTGCAGCTAGTGGAATTGTCTGTGTGTCTACGTCTGCACGCCAGCTTGGGAGCAAGCAGCTAGAGGAGGTCTAATCAATGGCAAGGGACCGAGGAGGACCAATGCGCGTGGAGAGATTTCCAGGGCTATCAGAAATAAAGAATTTTCTCTCACTTGTCGCCTGCATGCCCCTCTCATGTACATATATGTATGATCTAGATGCACGCATCACGAGTTGCTGCTGATGAAGCGAGGGGATTGACAAAGGTACAGAGACCGTCATTACATGACATGACATGAGGAAGCGCTGACTAGCGTGGACAATAACAGGAATAGAATCTGGAAATGATCCAGAATGGTCTTGCTCGGGGAAGCGACCACTTTGGTGGGCGGGATGGCGGCCTTCTGGCGACCCAGATTTGTCTCTGACTGGCCTGTGGGCTGACGACGGTCAACCGTTGCCGTTGCCACTGTCACTGGATGGGCAAAAGCAGGAAGCCAAGCAAAAGCTGGGCAAAAATGAATCGAATTAAACTACTGTCAATAGCCATCTGTCAGAATCAGTCATCCGCCCATGGCTGAGCTGAGATGAGCAGCTGTCGCTGTTGAGCGGCTAGGTGATGGTCAGTGCCATGTGCCGGCGCGGTGTAGCCTCTGGCCTTGGCGCACTGAGACGAACCATTGGCCTCTGCCAGTTGCTTCATTTGATGAGCTCCGGGCTGTAGTGCAAGATCTGGAAGCTGAGGTGGAAGCTCGGCGCGCTTGACGAGATTTGTTTACAATGGCAACAGCAGGAGGGCACAGCGAGGATTGGCAACGGGACTACGAGGCTGATGGAGCCGTTGGTGTGACGAGGGAGCGGCCCAATTTCGCATGTTTGGGCAGTGTCTGCCACTCGGAAGAAGCAAACGCACCGGGACAAACTGCTCTATACTACTCGGCAATGAGAGATGAGAAAAGAAAAGGAAAAGAGCGGTGCGGTTTGACGCATCCAACCGCGAGACAGAGCGGGTTGTGCGAGGTGAGTCGAATGAGCAGAGAGCACCACCAGAGAGAGGCGTGTGGGGCCGGTTGAGCCCTCGTACATACAGTAGTAGGTCGAGGTTTGTGCATGCGGTGACACTGTCTGTCTTGGTCGCAATTACTCACGGCCTCCGCTATCGCCATTGCGCATCCCGCCCGCCGTGAGTAGAGTGCTAGTGTGGTTTGCGCATAGGCTCAAAAAGAGAGTGGAGGGCAACGACGACAGTTTCCAACAAGGTGATGGAGCTTGGGGGCGAAAGGGGTCCTCCCCTATCCCGGCTCTTTTCGCCAGGTTCCTGGGCCCCCAATCCCTGCATCCCCCGGCCAGTTGCGCTAGCAGGGAACCCCTGGCACTAGTCGCTGTGGCCAGCAGTGGTGGGGACGCAGAAGGCGTCGGTTTGGTGAGGCGTGCCGCCAGAAAAGGGGCCCCCACTGTGACTGCACACCCACGCCTCCTCATCACCCGTCACCTCATCCGCCATCATCCCGTCGTGCCGTCACCCCAAACTGTCACTCCCCCCCTGACCATGCCCCGAGTAGTGGGCGAGGCTGCCCTGGACAGCGACGAGGAACCTGTCTGCAGTAGTGCCAGCCGGGGAGTGGGACTATCCACACACGCTGCCTCTTTGCTCGTCCCTGCCCGGGTGACCAGGGATGGCTCTGGGGGGCCGTGGTTGGGTCCACCACCGAAGGTGGGTGTGGCCACTGACTTACCATCTTGGAGCAAGCAAGGCACTGAGAGGAGAGGGTAAGGTGATAACCACCGCTATCCCCAGACTCGGAGCCGCGCGAGGGCATCTTTTTTCTCATGTCTTTCTTTCGATCCTCATATTAGACCTGTCCATACCCTCGACCTGCGTGTCGGTCCCTGCTCCTGCTCTGGTATTGCCTGTAGCAAGCACCCTCAACACACTTATTGGTATTCGCTTCGATTGCCTATGCACCGACCAGGACATTCCATCCTCTGCCTCCCCCCTCTCATACTTTGACTCAAGGAACGCCTTGACTACGACCCACGACTTCGAGCTGGAAGCTGATCCAAGCTGGCCAACCCCTTCGATTCGATCTCTCTGTGGCCCATTCCTCACCAATTAATATTTTCACGAATTGCTTCCATAATTGCATTAATCCACCATCATCCAACCAAAAGGTAAGCAGCCGCAGCCTCACATAGGACGCACGTCCACACAACCACGCACCCGCCCTCGCACGTACCACGGGCATGCACGCAATCCATCAAGATGAGACGGGACGAAGTGTGACTGGGTCCTGTACTGAAATCTCAACCCAACCCACGGGGCCTATCTCGTCTTTTAATCAGTTGGTGGTTTGGTTCGGGATGGAGGGAGTTGGATTTTTTATTGCCATGTGGAAAGAGTCGTGTGCCATGTTACCGCGTGGCATTTGGCCATGGCATGCCTGTGCAATTGGATTCTGGACATTTTTGCTCTGCCGCAACGACGCCCTGAGAACACCTGTAACGGTCTTGCCCCGCGGCCCGCAACGCGCTGCGGCACACTGCAGAACGTGCAGATGGGCCTGCCCCTGTGCACCGGCATTCCTGGGCCGCACCTTGCATCCACGAGAAACCCGCCCAACGCCTTCTCCCTTCATTCCACGCTGCATGCTGCTTGTTTCCAAACAATATAATCATAACACAATAATCACGGACCTCACTAACATTGGATATTAGCACTTCGGCGTTGCCTTCCACAGCCTCTGCCTAACTACCCGGACCATCCCTCCCACCCGCGATTTCTTACTACGCAAAGGTTGCAACTAACGGAGACCTCTCGCCTCAATTTACAGCTCCGCCGAGTCTGCGCCTCGAAGCTCGTACTCCCGAATCCACTCTCGCCGAGTAGCCCCAATATAGGCTATTTTTTTTTTCGGTGGCAATTGAATCAGACAGAGCCTTGCTCGGGTGGTTGTCAACAACCTACCTACAGGGCTGCACCCCCGATGGTCTAAACGACTCCAGTACCAGCGGCAATCGCGATGCTCAGCACACAACCCATGCGGGCCAGCCTCCAGGTGGCCCCATTGAGCATTTCAAAGGCTCATGCTGAATCCGGAGATGTATCCGTAAACACCGATATCGAGACAAATCCCTACTCTCAATCGCACATGACACCTCCCGCAACTCCCAATGGCTCGCAGGAAGATCTCTCGCCGCAGTACCTCGCACCTCCTCCCGTCTTCCACAACTTCCTGCGAGCCTTCTACCCTTTTAATCCCAACTATGCCATCTCCGACTCGAGTGTCACCCTCCCCCTCAACGAGGGTGACGTTGTTTTAGTGCATTCGATCCACACAAACGGATGGGCCGACGGCACCCTATTAATCTCCGGAGCTCGTGGATGGTTACCAACCAACTACTGTGAGGCATACGAGCCCGATGAGATGTGCAACCTTCTCAAGGCGCTATTGAATTTTTGGGATCTTCTCCGTAGCACTACTGTCAACGACAAGGAAATCTTCGGTAACCAAGAGTTCATGAAGGGTATCATCGCCGGTGTGCGGTTCCTATTGGTGAGTGGCTAGATTAAAGAGGCGAAGTCTATATCGCGGCAGTGGACCAGCTAACGTTTCTGATAGGAGCGTACAAATTGCCTAAACAGGGAATCACCCTTCATCCAGAGAAACGACAGCCTCAGAAAATGCCGAAAGTCATTGCTCTCGGAGCTGTCGTCGCTGGTGAAAATTGCGAAGAGGCTGCAGGAGACGCAGCGCTCGCCTGCAGTCCCCGTCAGCCCCAGCGATGAGGAGGACGTGGTCAACGACATTGTTGACGAAATGATTCTCAAGGCTTTCCGCATTGTGACCAAGGGCGTTCGCTTTCTTGACCAACTTGAGGACGACCGCAGGGCCCGTGCACCCGCATCAGTGACTGTTATGGCGACGGTGCAGGAAGAGAACTACGTGCCACCCACTCCTCCGGCTGAGCAGGCAACGTTCGAGGATCAGACGCCTCGAAGCATGAACGATACGGAGTCGCAGGCTGCGCAAAGCATCGCCACCTCGGAATCAAGTGAGAGCACCCAGACAACGATGGCCATGTTCAACAAGAGGCTCTCGTCCCTGAGTTCGCCCATCGGCATAGGTCCGAGCGCAAACCGGTTGTCGCAAGCTAGCATGGTCCAAGCACACCGCCTATCCGCATCCATCTCGCACAGGGTTTCACTTGCGGGTCCGTCACCCTTGTCCCGTGCCCATCATCTGGTGTCAGAACGCCTGAACCGAACACACGACACCTTTCTCTCCCACCTTGGATCATTCATAGGCCGCCTACATCTGCAGTCACAGTCCCGCCCTGAACTTGCTTCTGCCATCAAGCAGTCTGCTCTTTCTGGTGGAGAGCTGCTGGCCGTCGTGGACGGCGTCTATGAGCACATCAACAACAGCTCCGAGGTGCTCGCCCTGGCGCGTGCCACCATGTTCGAACGCATTCAAGATCTAGTATTCTCCGCCCGCGATACCTTGGCCAATGCCGACTCCGAGGAGGCAGATGTTATCATGCCTCAGGATAACCACATCCTGCTGGCCTCGGCCACTGGCTGCGTCCGCGCGGCTGGTGACTGTGTCGCAAAGGCCAAGATCGCCATCGAGCGCATCGGTGACTTCGAATTCGAACTCGAGAGCAGCAGCCTCGGCATTGACTTGAGCATTCTCGACATTGCTTCCTGCGAGCGATCAAGGGCCAACTCCATCTCCGAGTCCGCTGGTGCTCCCGCCAACGACGAATCTCGCCGCAGCTCTGGCTCCTCAACGCCCGCCCCTCGACGTATGACCCTCATCGTCGATAAGCCTCTCCCCGAAGTTCCTCAGGACGCCACCACCCCGACTGAGGAGCAGGCCCCTCAGGACCCCTCTCCCGCCTCCTCTCGACCCTCGTCACCCCATGACGACAATATGTCCAGCATGGCTTCGTCAATCTCATCCCTTCGACCCTCCCTTCCTCCTCTCCCTAAGCTATCCACTAGCCTCCTCCCTGCGGATGAGGTGGTTGTCCCTGAGGACAACACTCAAGACAATGAGTTCATCTCTTCTCGATTTGACAGCATTGTCGCTTCCAGCGCTGGAAGCACCGCTACCTATCTCAGCCGGGACTCCGAATCTAGCATCATCTCCCAGTCTTCTACTCGCGCCACAACTCCCGATCTTACGCTTGCTCCTCGCAACCAGCCGTCCATGTCTGACCTGAGCACTACCGCCAGCTCCACCCATACCGAGGAAGTCGATGACGTCGAGTCGCGCCTTATGGAGAAGACCTTTGCTCACGAGCTCATGTTCAACAAGGAGGGCCTGGTTACTGGAGGATCTCTTCCTGCTCTGGTTGAGCGCCTGACCACCCACGAGTCGACTCCCGATGCCATGTTCGTCTCTACCTTCTACCTCACTTTCCGACTCTTCTGCTCCCCCACCGGCCTGGCTGAGTCCCTCATTGAGCGCTTCGACTACGTCAGCGAGTCTCCTCACATGGCCGCTCCTGTTCGCCTCAGAGTCTACAACGCTTTCAAGGGCTGGCTCGAGTCGCACTGGAGAGATGAGACCGACCGCGAGGCACTTGATCTCATCATCCCCTTCTCCGAGGGCAAGCTTACTTCTGTTCTTCCTTCTGCTGGTCGCCGTCTTTTGGAGCTCGCTCAGCGAGTTTCTGGTGAGGGTTCGCTTGTTCCTAGACTCGTCTCCTCAATGGGCAAGACTAACACCTCCATTGCTCAATACGTCCCTGCCGAGACCCCTCTGCCCACTCCCGCTATTTCCAGAAGCCAGAACAACTTGCTTGCCGCCTTCAAGCTGGGTGGTGCAACCCCATCCATTCTGGACTTTGAGCCTATTGAGATTGCTCGCCAGTTGACCATTAAGCAGATGAACATCTTCTGCTCTATTCTCCCTGAGGAGCTTCTCGGCTCCCAGTGGATGAAGAAGGGTGGCGTCGACGCCCCCAATGTCAAGGCCATGTCTTCTCTATCTACTGATCTCTCTAACCTTGTGGCCGAAACCATTCTTCAGTACCCTGAGATTAAGAAGCGCGCCGCTGTCATCAAGCAGTGGATCAAGATTGCTCACCAGTGCCTTGAGCTCCACAACTATGACGGCCTCATGGCTATCATTTGCAGCTTGAACAGCAGCACTATCAGCCGCCTGCGCAAGACCTGGGATGCCGTGTCTGCCAAGCGCAAGGAGATGCTCCGCAACCTCCAGGATCTTGTTGAGCCTTCTCAGAACAACAAGGTTCTCCGCACTCGCTTGCACGACCACGTTCCTCCTTGCCTGCCTTTCCTTGGCATGTACCTCACTGACTTGACCTTTGTCGACATTGGAAACCCTGCCACAAAGCACATGTCTCTTACTGAGGTCGAGGAGGATGCCAACAACGGCATCACCGTTATCAACTTTGATAAGCACACTCGCACGGCCAAGATCATTGGCGAGCTTCAGCGCTTTCAAATCCCCTACCGCCTCACTGAGATCCCCGAGATGCAGGACTGGATGTCCGCTCAGATCAAGCGGGTCCGTGAGGGTGACCAGGGCAACGTGCAGGTCAGCTACTACCGCAAGAGTCTCCTTCTGGAACCTCGCGAAACTGGCCTCCGTGCCCCGTCGGAGCCGCAGACCTCCCTCGCTGGTGCGGGAGGCAGCCGCACTGACCTCTTTGCTTGGATGTCCCGAGACAGAAGCAATCAAACACCTACACCTGCGCCTGTGTAAACATTTATGCGATGGCCTGCTTAGCACGGGCACGCGAAACGACTTCACCATGCGCGCACATACTACTACTACAATCAGCAACTATGTTTGTCTTTTGATACCCCGATTTTTTTTGGTCTTCATTACTAGCTGGGAAAATATCGACATGTCTCATGATTATTATATACATCAGCACACCGGCGTTATTTACATTTGGGGCTTATTTTTGGTATCTTTGTTTCATCTTGTTTTATGTCGATTAGCCCCGGGGCCAACAATATGGCTCATGACAGCTGCCAGGAAGCGGCCTATGTGTCGACCTGTCTTCAATTTTCTATACGCGACCGTCCCGCAAGGGACTTGGGAGGATTCCAGGATAGGATCAGGGAGTCTGGAAAGGTTACGGAAAATAATCTTTATGTTGGAATTACGACCCGCCTTGGTGCCGCATTATTGTTCAGGTCCCTCGTTGGCTACACATTTCGCCTCACTTTCATTTACGCATTTCACAATCTTTTCTTACTCTCTTTTAGCCGGATGAGGCGAGGCGTCGAAAAAATGGTACATGGGTTGGGTTGGGGATGTACTGGGCGGGGTTAGGCGGTTGTATTTTGTAAGCTCCCTGGGTTATGTCCTCTGCCAGCGCTTTGAGGCGAATGGCATGGGGGAGGGCTGTCTTCTGCAAGCGGAAGGACAGACTTGTTTTGGACGGGTCGTTTTCCCTGGTGTACACTGAGAAAGGTGGCGCCTCTGTATCTATCTACATTGTAAGAAAGGGCTGGATGGCCCATATGCAGGAATGACCTGCAATATTGAATGACAGGAATTGTCCAACAAAGTTTCTCTCCCCACTCTCTCCATTGATGCACATGTGATGTCTAATGTTCTGATTCACCTCCTTCTGGAACAACTGCCTGGTGCATAACTCGTGTCTTAGATTTAACCTTGGCGCCTCGTTTCTTAGCTACGACATGACGCCATTGACTCTTGGTTGACTGCCGCATTGAGTAAATTGTCGACCGGACGCGGGGCCGGGCGGGACCGTTGCCTCCATATTCGTGCCACCGAAGCTATTATTGTCCATGAGATGGAATGCATTGACTTGCATGGCCCCAAGGGAGGCGTTTCCATCTTTAAACCATGCCACCACAAACGCACCTGTTTTACATTGCATGTTTCTACCATCATCATGATGAGGGCTTTTTTTGTTCCCTCTCCTGCCCTTCCCCCCGCTTCTTTCCAGTGGAGAGGAGCTGAAGAACTTCGATCGATCGATCGATCGATGAAATTCATCTCCTCCCGTTCTCGAGGGACAAAGAAGTTCGCTTCGGCGTGTCGCACCTTTTTGGTGAAGAAATGACGCGGCTTCCCATGCCAGCCCCAGCCCAACGCCCGAATCACCACGCTACTAAGCGCTGTCTCTCCCTCTCTCTCTCTCTCTCTCTCTCTCTTTGACCCCTCTTGTGATAGAGGCGTCTAAGTCTGACCGGCGAATCGGCCCCGCCGCCCTTTGGCGTGGCTCACGCGGCGGGCATTGGGGAAGAAAAAAAAACGGGCGGGCGGGCGGGCTAAGTCGAGTCCGGCGTTATGCGTAAGCTTCAATTGTGTGCCGATCAATGCCTTAAGCCGTTTTTTCCCTTCTTCTTTTCCTATAATGGAAGTCAATTGAGGATTTAACTAGAGGGGGGAGGCGTGTAGAATATGATTGGGCTTTGTAGTAGACCCCAATGGCGAGGTGTGGACCGGTAAAAGCGCGTCCTCCCCCCTTGCAGATTGCTGGGCTGAACACACGTGGTTTCACTTCACGCCCAATTCTGCAGGGCAGAATGAGGCCATCACGGGTTTCAGGTGCTGCCATGTGTGAGAGAGATTCAGGCCGAGCAGCAGCAGAGTCATGGCACGACTTTGAGTTTTCGACAACCTTTTTCATATGCAAAATTCTTTATTTAGCTATTGACTTGGTAGTTTCCAACCAATTCACGTGTATCTTGACGCCCTGTTCGCCGTAGATCCCCCACTCCCCATCCAACCCACCATCTTCTTCTCAACTTTGCTCAAAATATGGGTATAATGCGGTCGCAATCTTGGTTTGCAACCACGTCGCTGATATCCACAGCAAGCTCAAATAATATTGCAAAGAGGAATGTTCTGAATATGAGTAAATCGTCCAACGGGTGCTGCACAGATCTTGGAAATTTGAACCTGACGGCCCCTACCGAATTCTCCAGTTCCCAGATCTGATATATCTTGCCCAATTCTTCTCTCGCGCCTTCAAACCCCGAAGTCAGGGAATGCCAAGAGTCCCCATCGCCCTTTGTTAGGCGTGCCTCCTCCTCTTGTCTCCCATTGTCCATGTAACTCCTTGCTCGGTTTAGAGCCCCCGTTAAATAGCCGAGTTTGTTCAGAAGCCCGTTGACCTGGGCGGAAACCTTCTCCGTTACAAACTGTAAAGGTCGGTGCGGTTCATTATTGTATTCGCACAGGGCCAGAACCCGTCTGCACCAGGCCGATGACATGGCCAAAGATGCAGCCCTGCATCGAAAAACGTCTGCTTGGACGTTGGCGTCTAGCCACTGATCAATGTAGGTGATTCTCCTAAGTATAGTTTCTCGCATGATATTGACTGAATTGCCGAAAACCTTGGCCCATTCTTCTGGGCCTGCACAATAAGCTTTAAAAACTTCATATGGTAACTCACTTCCCCCAAGTGCTGTTTCGGGGCGAGATGATGACTCGGATTTATTTGTAGAGCTAGCTTCATAATGGGTTATATCTTGATCAAGAAAGTACCACACTGAAGGCTGGCTGCCGGGCATTAAATCACTGGATGGAAACCTGAACCATTCCGATTTGCTTGTAGACAGCAATCGGCTCAAACACAACAATGGCATAACTTTGTCCCGTATGTTACAGGCTTTTGTTGGAAATGAAATTGGCGGGAAGCCGCAATATGATGCCGACACAATTATCGCAGGAGACATTTCGAGGATCCGCCTCAAGTCGTAGAACCCTGCATTCTTCGACGCTTGACACCAGTAAGGCGAAAGCAAGCCACATTCGGCGCAGCATTTCTCAACCGTATCACAACGACCCGAGCAATTGAGCAAGTCCTTTGCATGCCCCTCCTCGGAATCTTGGCTGTTGCATAGGAGAGCTAATTCCATGGTCGGGAACTCCAGCGGCAAAGGTCTCCAATCCGCACACCTACGCGGAATATATCCACTGGCATAGTAAAAGGACAACTTAAGCTGTCGGAGCATTTCGGACCTACTCCCGAACGTTGGTCTTTTGCGTGGGTTGTATGTTTGGAAGAGGCCAAACGTTCCCAAGAGCGGATGGGTGCGGAAGACAAGTTGGAATTCTTGGCATTGCACAGATGGAATCCCCGAATCCGTATTTGTGGAGAGGCTTGGTGTGTTAGGAAACGCAGCAAAACAGGATAGGACGACCAAATCCATCACTGCAGCGTATGCAGGGGCTGCTGGCAGATCGGTTGGCATATAGTCTGTGCCAATGGGTTTCTGATCCCACAGTTTTGGATCGTCAGTGAGTGTGAGCGTGAGAAGAGCGAGCCAAGTTGCAGGAAAGTATTCTTGAATGTCCTTTGACTTATATTTGGGATCGTCAATGTCGCGAGCTAACCCCAAAGATGTATCTTGCTCTGCTTTGGCTTCCATATCTGGCCAGAAGTCACCTTCGCACCTTGCTCGAGATAATATTGGCGTGTAGGCTATGTTCCTGAAGCGAAGCTCGCGAAAGTCGAATTGGCGGGTCGAGAGGTCTGCCCATGGTCCAAGGGCATACGGACTGCTCTTGTGCCGTCCTGGTCCCGCCGCCAGCAACCCTTGGCCGATGGTGAGGGCTGCGAAGAAGAGGGCGATGATGCCAATGACCAATGTCACACCAAATGAGAGAGGATCCCAGTTGTATTGTTTGTTGTTGTCCTGTAACTCCGTCAATATGCTTACGGCAGCTTGCAGTATGCACTCGGTCGTGTTTAGCTGACATGCGGGCTCCTGAGTTGACGACATGATGGATGTTCTCACCCGGCCCGCATGAGCCTGCTCAATGATTTGCTAATTCGCCAGAGTCCTGAATAGGGTTCAATGCCAGTGCATACTGGGCTATGTGATGCGCTGGACTCTGAATGCTCCGCCCTGAAGTCGGATCAGTTACCAAGCCTGATGAGCGTCACTGCCGATGGGCATTAATTGATGTTTGGTGCATCTCTATTAGGAGGATTGAAGATGGTTACTGGTAAGATTACTTTGGGGCTGAGTTACACTCGTCTGGTGCGGCTGAGCTTAGTAAGCTGTCCAGTCGAAATGGATCATCCATGCTATTGCTTACCGGCTTGCTGGTGTATGTGATTTATTTTCTCGAGCGGACATAGAAATATTTTGCATCATTTGGCTGTGGTTGCATATAAACTACCATTGGAGGCCATTAAATAAAACGATATACACCAGTGGCGTGATGCCAGAGGACATCTTGTGGCGGGGGGAGGGGTGATGATCTTGTCATTCTGTCCAGTCTTTTAGGATGGAAGCAAATTTTGCAATATGAGGAATAAGAATTCATTCGTGCCCCCCTTTAATTCTTTTCCCTCTCTAGAAACATATTTTGCCTTAGATTCAGATAAATGATTTGACATTGCCAAGCCCATTATTTGGTGGTCATACAACTCTCAGGACATCAACACGTCTTACCACAGCTATCCAATTGGCATCCTTCACCTAATAGTTCGTTCCGAATCGCAACACAAACATAGTCGTTTACGGAAATACAAAATCCTCGGTAGTTTTAGGGTCGCTAATACCGACATAGCTACTTGCATGCGTTATGGTTGCTGAGGAACAGTTCTACAGTCACAATGCAGCTCTGTAAGCTTATGCTGCACAGAGCAGCACAGCCTCCAGAGCGATGAACGCATTGGTCTGTTACACAATTGTATGGAGTCTTGGCAGACAGTTTCTTTCATTCTTCTTGGCATTCTAGAGTAAGATTTTGTCTGCGTTAGGCTCCTTGTCGCGACCGCTTTGGGTGTTTACTCTTGTTGACCACGGCGGGTTCGGGCACCGACTTGATCGACATGGCTTTTTGCCACAACTACTTCGCGCTCAATGAGCGTAGTCGATAAATTCAAGAATGATTGGTAACATGGGACACAGTTACTGTGGATGCGCAGACGCGCTCATCACAGACACAGCCACAGACACCACAGACGGTAGGCGCCTGCAGTATGCGCTCCATCTTCTGTCGTGGACACTTGTACCTAGGAAAATCCATCCAACGGTCCTGTTTACCTTTGCCCCTCTGTGGATCTCGGGGACCATAATCCTGGGCGTGGATGACTGCATCAAGCAATGCAGTCATCTTTGCATTCATGTACGTAATTGGTCGTGATCCTTGCTCCATCTCCAATCTTCAACTGAGGCCGATGGGCGCCGAAACAAGCCTGTATGCACGGCAGAGTCTGGCCCTTTTTGATACAATACTCGTCACAGAGGATTACGCGGACTGAGAGGGTTTGGTCTTTGCAGGTTAACCGAATTGGCGGGCATTTCCCGCTCAGGATTGGTATTTGTACTCCTGAAATCATTTCAACACGCTGTACGTTATGATCCAAACATTCCGACCAGGTATCACATGTATATATCCAATCATGCTCACTCCCCCTCCCCGTCCCATCATTAGTTAATAATAAGAGTAATAAGGTTATTAAAAACTCCGGCCGCAATGTAATGCTTCAAACGACAAAAAACCACATCCACACCCGAATTTTACGGCTCAGGGGCCTCCTTGGCTTGGTTTGGCGCAGCAATGACATCCTCGATGGTCTCATCGCTGAACTTGAGATCCTCCTCGACGGGGATGGAGTCCTCGATGCGCATGAAAATAACGGGAGCTGCAATGAGGAGAGAGGCGGCAAGGCAGCCCCAGGTAGCACCGAAAAGGGTGGTGTAAGACTTGCCAAGACCGTCCATGCGCCAGAAGATGGCAGCACCAGCAGACTGGATACCCTTGTAGAAACCTATGCGTTTTCAAGTCAGCGTTGCAATTCTTAGTCAAGTGATTCACATTTTGCTTACCAGCCAGGTTAGCAGCCTTACGACCGCTGTTGGACAGAGCACCCATGTACCAGTAGATGCAGGTTTGCCAGACGGCATCGTAGAAACCGTAGAAGAAGTAAAGGAACATGGGGCCAATGAACTTCTTGCCACCATCGGTCCAATCGACCTTCAGAGCCTCATATGACGTCTCAGAGCTGACCTTGCGGGAGACCTGGTCCTTCTGCCAAGCGTAACCACCACCCCAGATGGCAAAAGTCAAGACGAAGAGGAGGACAAGGGAGGCCTTGGCACGAATGCTTCGGCGGACCTGTCCGAGATCCAAGGCGTAGCCAACGATGAAGGCGCCGATAATCTGGGCAAGCCAGTAGAGGAGGTTGTTGAGGGCGCGGGTGCGAACGTTGAAGTGGGCGCTGTTCATGCCGTTGTTCTGGTAGGTGTAGAAGATGTTGGAAGAGAAGAACATGGGGAAGAGCAGGACGATCCAAGGAGACGAGGAGAGAGTCTCCCACAGACCCTTGAATTCAGTAAGCCACGAGGGGTTCTTCATCAGGATGACCTTGGTGTTGTCCTCTCGAACGACCTTGTCGGCGTCAACGAGGAAGAGGGCCAGGACGGCGCCAATGAACATGAGGACGATGAAGGCGGCGTAGGTGCCATCAGTAACGGGGCCTGCAGTCTTGTGAATGTTCTGAGCCAGAGGGATCTAGTAGACAAGGTTAGCGGATTTGTATTATAGTAGAAGATCGAGGTTGACAGCTCACCAGAGAACCAATGACGGCACCCAAGTTGAAGATCATCCAGAACCAAGAAATGTATCGACCCTTGCTCTCCTCGGGGGGGTAGGACATCATGATGGCACCCTGAGCGGTCCACAGGAGACCGGCGCAGACACCCAGGAGGGCACCGGCAAAGACGGTGAAGCCAATGTTGGAGGTGTGGGAGTAGCAGAGGAAGGAGGCGGCATATACACAGTAGCCCAAACCGCCAAAGGACAGAGTCAGGCGGAGACCGAGACGGTTGGCAAATGTTCCGGCGAAGAAACCGACAACAGCAAAAGTACTATACAGGGCCGTGTTGGCGTGGTCCTGGGCGGTGCTGCTGACCTGGCCACCACCACCGAGACCAGTCAAGGCATTGAACATGCCGGGACACAGGAAACACACTATGGACACCATCAAGAGCTGGACCTTGGGCGAGGCATACCAAATCTCCTTGTTGCCAACCTTGAAGCCCTTGTACATCCAGCCGGCGGGACGGTCCACATAGACGTCAGGGCCCGGCGAGTCGGGCGTGGTGTGGGCGGCAGCTGTGGCCTCGGGCGCCTGCTTTTCGTCGGCCATTGTGAAGTTGCTCTGCGGGTTGACGATCAATTGAAGGGGGGGAAATGCCCGTGCAACCTGCGGGGAGGGGTGTTGAATGGTTTAATAGGATTGGGATAAGGGGAAAAAGGGAAAAATTAAACAGGGAGCGAAGACGTAGGGGTCTTTATTGAATTTAATGGGCAGGGTGGGGAGAGGGATGCAAAGGGGAGCTGGGGAAGGGCCAAAAATAAACCGGGCTGCTGCAAGGATAGTGCACCTCTGCGCCAAGCTGCCAGAGGAGGCGTGAGACGGGTGGATAGCGTGCTGACTTGGCGGCCTTGTAGCGGGTGTCGATCAGCCACGAGGACGCACGAGACGAGACAGACACACGGGCGAGTTACGTGACGGCGGCGCGGGGGAGGGGAGAGGAGAGGTGTGGTCGCACCCGGCAGATGAATGGAAGCGATTGCCAAGATGGGCTGGGGTGGTATTCGGGAATTTTGTGGTGTGGTGGTGTGGTGTGGCTGGCCGTTGCGCTGTGCTGCGACACTAAGTAAACAAAGGATGAAGAGAAAAAAAGCCCACGAGACTTGGAAACAATGGTCGGTTGGGCAGATGAGATGTCTCGTCTCATGCACACACACGCACAAGCAATCAAAGGGCACGGCCAGACCCGAGCGTCTTGCTACCCGTTGGTCCTCATCCAGGGAAGGATTGATGATTGGTAATTAATTTGCAGTCAGTCTCTTTACTCACCCATCTATTGATTGACCTTTATCTTCAATCTTCCATCCTCACCCACAATCATTCATTTTATCATGATAAAAAAAAATCCAACAGTCAACCAACCCACTTCTAATAAGCCGGGTACACACAAGCGAATGGACTGATGCCCTCTGCCAAGACTAGGGCTGATTGGGCCCCCGGGCCTAACCCGCCTTTGCGCATTGTTGGTTGATGGCAGAGACCTCGCTGCACACACAGCTCACCAACACCTGTGTCTGACTTTGGTTTGATGTAAGACACCATCGCCTCAGCTAGTTCCCCCAAGGCTGGCCTGCACCACCATGTTTCGTCGCACCTCAGCCTTAGCCTCAGCCGCCGCCGCATCACCAAAGGGCCCTCGTCTTGCTCAATAACCTTTCTCCAGGCCATTTTCGGCCTCTGTAACAGACCGCAGCCCTTTCCCCAGACTGATAAGGCTTCTCCACTCCACCACGAAAGGCCCGAATGGTTGGCCCCGTGATTAGTGCTCTGGGCGCAACCACACCCGCTATGAACCGTCCGCCGTCATTACATTAAATTTAAACCGTGTCCCACTGCGAGCCGGCTCCGGGCCTGGCTCCGAAGAGGAAGGTAGCCTTTGACTTCCAAAAGAATAAAAAAAGAGTATTAAAAATTATTGATGAAAAAAAATTCGCTGTCCTCTCTCTGGTCCGGCTGCGACGATCCATCCGCTCGCTATTCTTGGCCATGTTCTTTTTTTGCTTTTCTCGGTAGGCAAGCCCAGCCAAGCAGCCAGTGATTAGTTCAGGGCGCCATCTCCAATACGAGGTGCCACATTCTCGCTCCCGTGCCGTGACTGCTCTAACAATAGACGCCCAGTGAATGAGTGGCATGTTGAAAAATCGCCATTGCCGTCTCCACGATTTGAGCAGTTTGGGCCAACCAGCCATTCTTCTCCGCGTAGTGCTGACAGGAGAGCAAACCCCGCTGAGCGCATATCGCATCGTATCGCACCTGCACCGCCACCGGATTGTCCACGATGTCATGCCGAGGCTGCGCGAATGGCAGCACGCGCGACGACGCGACCGACCAGTTGAGATTCCCGCGCGAGACTGGGACTGGCGAGAGCCCTGTGTGAAATGGCCTGTGCGGCGTTGTAACGTAACGTTCCCCCTCCGTAAATTTACCGGCTGCTACCCGCTAATTCCCTACAGCGGTTCTTAGGCCCGCTAGCGCCCCCCTGCCCGACCCTGGCTCTGCAACCTCTGCCGGCCATGTGCTTCTCCCAATTCAGCTTTTTTCCCTATCGACTTCTCCACGTTGCCCCGATATTGCACTCAGGCACACGACCTGACAGCCACGTAGTTTATTAATTTGATGTTACAACGCGTGCTGCCACCGTCACAAACCCCAGGGTTCGCTAATTATACCTGCCACTGTCACCATGCCAGTCATAGATCCGAAGCGCCGGGACAATGATTTGCAGCTGCGAGGTAGATCGCATAGGAACATGCAAATCGAACCGGGATGTGCTTAAAGGGTGGCTATCGCGCAGCCAGACCAGCTCTCAGTGGGCTTTTGTGGGTGAAGATAGGCCATGCGTTTAAAAAGTAACGGCGTGCAAAAAGCAAGATCTTTGACATGGGATCATGCGCAACGGTTTATTAAAACTACTGTATCTAAGCAAATGATCGGTGTTCGTATTGGATACGCCCTGAACAACAGAATCGGGAATCGGGAATTGTATCCAGCTGCATTCTAACGTTGACGAATATGCTTGTGTTCCATCTCCCTGTTCAATGCTTCAAAAACCGTTCGATCCAGATGTTGGACTGTCTTCATGGTATAGCTGAGGCTTCCCTTGTCAGTCGAGCGCTTCAACTCAAATTGTTTTAGTTCTGTTACGAGTCCGTGCTGTGGCGTCCTCTGCTTCAGAACGCACTGAAGCTCAGGCTTGGCGCTTTGCAATGCGTGGATAATTGGAAGAGAATATTTCCCTTCATCTGGATCAGAGCAGAAGCCGTTCTGGGAGGTATACTATGAAAGATTAGTAGAAGAGGATAAAAAGTTTCTACATGTCCTACCTCAGAGAAGACAAGATTCTGGTAATCATCTCGAATTTGAAATATCTCCCAATTAAAGTCATGAATCTGCTCAAATCCGCATTTCTGTTCGATATAATCAGCTTTACGTGTACATGAGTGGATGATAGGCCGCGGCGCAATAACGAGTTATCTTGAATATCATCCAACCTAGCTTAGATCAGAATTACGATTACGTTCAAATTTAACTTATAAGGTGGATTCCTATACATGAGAAAAACATTATGCAACAGCTGTAGAACAATGTGTGTGATTTACAAGGCAGATTCAGGTACATCGTACCAAGAGCTTAAAGTAGCGATTACCAAATGTCGGATTTTCTTAGAGGGAAGCAATTGGATATAATTTGATGCGTATTTCACAACCTTGTTGCTGTTCAGCGAACTGTACGCCGTCTCAGACAGGGCAGCCTACACTCATGCTTAGGGGTTCCAGCCTTGGAAATTGACCCACGCGCGATGCCACTTCATCTAACACAGAATTAGCTCTTTTTTTTTTGTAATATAATTTCTAGGACATGATCGGTTCTAGAGTTCCATTGACTAACTATCTTTGAGACGTTGGGTAGACAACATGCCTTTTCATGGTTCGTTTGCAGCTAATGAGATGTTTATCCTAAGCGGCTCGTTTGACTGAAAGAAATTTTGGGAAAATACTACCCCATAGCTGAATCTAAAATTGATAGTAGTAATTATAGGAATTCGATGATGTGACATGATATCAAGTAGTGGATGTGCTCCAAAGCAGGTTGCCTGCCAAAATAGCCTCCAATACGTCAAACCAAAAAACGCAGGAAGGCGACAGACTGGGTTTCTGCAAAAGTAGTTCTTGTTCCAGAGTGAATTATTTCTTCGTCCATTTCGAGCACCTATTTGGCAATGATGCTCTTCGCTTCGTCTGCTGTAATAGATTACAATCGCATCAAGATGCCGACTGAACTGAGCATATCATCAACATGACCACCATATCGCCTTTTCAGTGTACATTACTTTCCCCATGAATACTGATCATTTATCAGGATTGCCATGTGGCCGATGAGTCCTTTACACGGTGCAAGACCAAGCTCCTCTTCTCTTCTGAGGGCAATTTCACACCCGTATGTAGCGACAGAGAGAGAGAATCTGAATCTTTAGCATGGGGCTCTTTTCAATTATCTTTTGCCACTGATACTAGGCCGCTAAGAAAGTCTTAAGGAAGAGAGTGGCGGTGATCGCGATGTTTTAACATGTGGTCTAGCTACCAGGTAGGCTGGATGCCTTTTTTTTTTTTTTTTTTTTTGAGTACTCTTAAATATTCATACATATCATTTTTGCTATTTGCACATATAAAATATATAATATACTTATTTAGAGAAAAAATAAATAAAATAATTATTATTATATAATTTAAGAAGATTATTTATTTATGCATTCTTTTCTCCTAAAAAAAGAAAGAGATTTAGAAAAGTCCTAGTTAAATAGACTCGTGTATATGAATAGCGAAATATATTCGTGCGGATAGAAATACTCATTTTTTTTAATTTATCTACTCTTCTTATAAACCATTGTAACCATGGAATCACAATCCCAGCTTTGCTCGACAATAAAGATGATGTTGAATTTCGCTTCAATGAATGGAGGATATTTCTGACGTAATGTCACGGGTGTGGCAGTTGGTTATTCACATAAACTGGTGCCTTATATTGTCTATCTCAAGCTAAGGAGGAGAGGAAGAGAGGGGCAGCCTGCTGGCTGCCCTTCCGACTATATATCTGGTCTCTAGTTATCAAGGTAGCTAGAGTTCACAATGAAGAGTCTGCCCTTCCAGGCAGCTACTGGAGACGGCATGACCGTAATACTCAATCAAGTCCCAGCCCGTAGCTCGTAATGCAGCTAGTATTTTTCAGTGCTTATTTTTAAGCTCAGCATTCGGATCCTTGGCCCATGTTAATATACTTCTATGGGATTGTGCGGAGCTTTATACCGGTTGTTGAGTAGATGTAGGGGGCGGGGTATTAACCCACGCTCCGACATGAGCAAGAATGCTTTCCTGTGTTTTTTTCTGCGTATGCTTGACAGGGTCTAGTGCCATGATGCACGGTATTTCAAGAGAGGAAATTTATTGTGTAGGTAAAGAAGGAAATCTGTGAAGAGTTTTGGCAAATCATTGACAGGACAAACGCTGGAGAGTTCTATTCCAGGACCGGTTGATGCAATGCCTAAAATACTCTTAACTAACATTTCGTCTACACCCATGAAAGACACGTATTTTTCAATGAACGCCTTAATGCCCTGATTTACAAATGCAAACATAGACTGGCCATTCAATCAAGCCAATGGCATGGTGACAATATCTGTAGTTTCCTAAAGCAGTAACTACTGAGCTTTCTCTCTAGAGTCAAGCTATCTTATCAGATATGTGCCTAGAAAATGATGAATTTGGCTCCCGTGTACTGGTTGGTTATGTCGACTGAGGATCAGGGTCAGTCGGGTGCAATGCTTGCCAAGAGAGCCAAGGCGGATTCACAAAGCTCCTGAGGCTGAGGTAATCATTTTGGAATTCCCATAATAGGCCTAGATCGATCACATTAATTTCCGTCGGCTGAGGGGTTTCAGGACGAAGAACGTCACATTGCGGACTTAGCTGAGTCGGGTGACGTCTTATTGCGTCTGGAGTGTGAATCTGTTGTACCCCGCAGTAATTGTAGTTCCCGTAAAAGGAATAGCTCTGTGTGATGGGCACAGCGCTATTGCAATATGACCAATAAACGAGACTGTGGCTTGATGGCAGCCAGTGATGAGAATTTGAGTAAGACCACAAGATCCAATCAGAACCCCAGGAGAGTTAAAATCTGACAGTACCGTGCCTGCCGTAATTGCCTCGTTATGTTTCGTCGCCACAAGAGGTGCGAACCACGTGAAGCTTACAGGACTATTTGGGCATATATTTTGGAACGGGACTAGGCAAGGTTTTATCACATATACTGCTTCATTTCACGTTTGACATGGCCTGAGTTCTGTTGCGTACCGGCTCTTCTCGCCAACATTTGTCCACATCATCGAGATACCATTGAAAGGTTCTCTAGTGCTATTGCTTATTTACAAAAAGGTTTTGGTAAACACAATTTCGATCTCAAAATGGTGCATCAGGTGGCTGCGGGCGCCCCAATAATGCCAGGGGATACCAAGTTCATTCTAGTTCAGGAAAAACCTCCTCCAGCTCGGCGTATTCTCAATGCAGAAATGGATCTTTATAAGGAAAAAATACGGCAAATGTATCTTGAAGAAGACCTTAGTCGTATTAAAGTTATCAAGTCTCTTCAGGCCCAAGGATTTACCTTGTCGTGAGTAAATTGAGTTGGACCTTGTACAAAACTGACCCATGTATTAGCCCAGACCAGTTCTCGAAAGCTGTCGAATGATGGGGCTTCCAAAAGAAGCCGAGAAAGCGAATTCAGGATACCAATTGCACAGGCACTTCTGGCTCTAATGACCAGGTAATCAGTGGGCCGCCACCGAATGCACACAACGACCGAGAATCACGAAAGCGAAGAAAATTATTATTGGCCTGTGGTAATGTGGAAATTGCTCATATAAGTCATCCAACAATGCAATATAAATTGTTCCCAGACACTGAGGATGAAATCGCAATTCCTCTACCTTCAATCGAGTGCTCAACAGAAGAGAGCCCAAGAGAAAGTCTTGATATGATACTATTGGAATCACACCAATCAGACCCATCAAAAAGTGTCTCGATTGAGGGTTGTCCTTCAATTCAGTCTGACTATGCCGTCGGGCTACAGTCACATCTTGATCATAGAGGCACTCTCGTTGCGCAGTATTTCGCCTGCTGCTACCTTTCGGACAGAGCATTTGACATGATATATAACCAATTTAATGGCAAAGAAACAAGAATCTTAGCTCAGATACGAAGATCTAAAGTGCTGGAGCTATCCCGGATGGCCAGGTCGCGGCGCACACGCAAATTAATCCGTGCAAGGCTAGAAACGGAGCTTGAAGAGAACCATGATCTCCTCTGTCCAAACCGAGATGGTGCGCATTTTCTTGACAAGGAAGAGATGACGCCACAAGAATCATTCCAATTCCACCGACATCTTGCACGAATATACTCTTATCATCCTGATACGACTGACGAAGTCAAGAAACACTTGAATATATCCCAAGAATTTATGTCCCAGGGTTATTTGACGCAAATCTGCGGTAAGAATTGCCTTGACCTCTGGACTCTGTCATATCTTTTAGAAGGTCAAGGTGAGAGTTCGAAACGGGCTCTTGACAGTCTTGGTATTGATTTTATCCCTGCTGCTGAGCCATCACAGCTATCCTACATTCACCCTGTGGCATCATATAGCTCACCGCATTACGATGATGGAATATTCATTCCCGATCAACTTCTTGATGCTCTGGACTCGAGTTTGTGTCCGGCGATAATATCATGCCTGAGATGGTGCAAATTGTGGCTGGAGCTGAGTAGCCCTTCCACTGAATCTAAAGATGTCCAAGACGTTCGATTTGGAAATGTCAGTCCAACTTCTATAAACGAGTGGAGCCTTAAATGGAGTTCTGGAGCTGTGTGGTGCCACACAAGCTACATTTTCTGCTATTTATGGCCTCGGCTGCAACAAGCCTTATTAAGTGAAGACCATTCAAGCATATGGGTTAAAGATGCGCCTAAATCCGGAATATCTCCTGTTCTACTTTTGATGATTGTTCGTAGAATGATCAGTGATAATTCACGGTTCCTGGGGGTTTCATCATCTGCTGAGAACGATATTATTCCTGACGGGAACTTCATTTTTATAGGTACCTTTGGTCAGATTGATGCAGCACAGTGTGCAGCATCAATTGATATACTCTTAATGAAACATGAACATTCCTCAAGGACTACAAAAGCTTGCTTTGTACACCATTTTAATAAACACCATGCTTACCCTTCACCCACGAAGCGAAAAGAAGAATTTGTTCAGCAAGCGCAAGATAATTTCTTATCTACAATAAAGTCAACAATAGCGAATACAGTGCCGAGTCAGATAAATCCGATTTCCACTGAAAAATCGATATCAATACCTTCAACTCCCACATCAGAAATTGAGAAATACTTTCTTTTTTCCGATGCTAATTGGAAATTATTTCCTGAGCAACAAGCAAAATTCTTAGACAAAAGCGAATTATGCCTGGAGGTTTCAGAAGACATATCAACCTCAATAATACATCACACCTCACCACGCACGCCCAGCATTGAATCGGAATCTATCACCTCATCTCTTGCACAAGAATGCCTTTTTAATGCTTGGCAAGGAAGGTCTAAACGCAGTTGGTCGGTGTCATCGAGATCTTCCTCATCGTCACAAATATCGGGGACTAGTTCCCTCCAACAGTTTATAGAAGCGAAGAACATCATGTCAAACGCTTTATCAAACTATTCAAACCCGATAAGCTTGACGAATTTCTGGCTTCAATTAGATTCTGAGAGCGACGAAGTTCACTCAGTCTTACGAGATATGATGCTATATCCTGAGACTAAAGACGAAGGCTCCCCGGCTGGAGTGGGAATGGTAGCAAGGAAGCGCATGACATACAGCCCTGTGGACCGCGAGAAAGTAAAGCGAGTGCGACAAATCATAGCCTGCCCCAGATGCCATATATTTAGAAAAACTGTATGTTGACCTCCGCAACTGTGGTGGAATCTGCTAATTAAATGTTCCCTTTGTTTTGGTCAGAGCGATGATCTTACTCCATGCAGAATATGTGTGGAGATAGCTGGTACCGTACAACCTTTTTCCCAACCGTGTTACAGAGAACGATTAGATGGCATCACTGTCTTTCACACCGGAAAAGATAGGTCTGATTTTAAGCCCTATCGTTGGGTAGATGGCGACAATATGCCCCGGCGCTTAGTCTTGCGATATCCATATGCCGACGTGAAGAAGAAGATGAAGTCTTCTCTGCAACTCGAATGCCGCAGATTCATTCCAGATGAAGATGACATTTTGGAGGAACCTTTTGAAACCTTATCCGACATAGTGATTTTGAAATCTCCGCCTTTTGCCTTTGTAAGCGCTCTATGATTAAAATTTTGCGTTTCCCGTGACGACCGGCAATAAGCTACCCTCCTTTGATCGTGTTGCTAACATATTCTCAGACTGCACTTCATGAGGGAGTTGCAAAATTGGAACAGTTTATCATTGAGAATTAATCAGACCTATTGGATGATCTCATACAACAATCTAAAGATGAGATTTTACTTTTAAGTATGCAGGAAGCAGTTCGGTATGGAGATAAACATAAGGTAAAAGGCCCTAAAATACCCCAATAAAACGATACACACATAATAACAGTGTGTGAAAGAACTCTCCTGTTTCAAATGCTCTTAATATTAGAGCTGGAATTCACTTTAGCACCCGTAAAATGGTATTAGACGGCAATAATGTACTGAATCTCGATGATAGACGAGTACAATTCCACGGACTTCCTCAGATACCAGTAACTTTAAACTCTCAAATCGATACTATTCTGATTAAATTTATGCTTGGACAAACAAAATCCATTACCAGAAGGCTTCAGAAACTTATATTTCATACAAACTCTGCAAAAAGTTGGTATGAAATATACCTCGCTTGTTTTATCTTACTCAGCGGTTTAGAAACTGTCCATCAACTTCAGTTAGCCTACAATCTTAGTCTTGAAAAAGCAGTAAGAGTTTTCACATGAACATATTGGGCACTATCTAATCTGATATACTACAGGGAGCTGATCCCCCAGGGAGCATTAAATTTATTAATAGTTCAATGATTAAGGAATGGGCACACTCAGCAAAAGTTCTTGTACATCATTCCCAAGCAATCCTCAAAGGCATACAGCCATTTGGGGTTTTGTAGAAATGTCAGACGAGTAGAAATGATATCATTAAACGAGTACAATTGGGCCCTACTGCAGTAGAATACATAGGGAAAATATCCAAGCTACTAGAGGAAAGGCGTAAGTGAGCTGAATTATTATAAAATTATTTATAACTAATGGTTATAGATGCGGAACTTTATCTAGCTAGTAAGAAAGAGATGGATAATAAAAATGCGGATCTAGTGTGGATTTCAAGGCTACTTATTTATGAATGAAGAACGGATTGAAAATAATAAGCTTAACGGAAAAATTGCTTTGAATGGTTTGACGAGCGCCTCAACTGATTGCGCAAACCACGAACAAAACCAGGCCATTTATCTACTGTTGAGGCTGATGGGTGGTTGGATGGTTATCGCAACGCCAAAACACAAGCAAGTTATAAAATCTCCTCTTGACCTCTCCTTATTTCATAGAAGAACAACGCTCTTTCAACCCTCAATTTATAAATTCGACGTGACCAATCTACGCAGTATAAAATGTACAGATTACTGAATTAGAATTTTCTCGGATCGCATTGTGACTGAATCGAGTCTAAGCCAATGCCGTACATTAGCAGCATGTAAGAAGCTATATTCAGCTGGCAGATTTATCTTTTGCAACTAAGGAGAAAAGAGTCCAATCATGCCCCCCTTGCCAGTTTGGGCTGCCCGACATAGTTGTAGGTAGGATCTATAGGCGCGGAAATGAAAAAAAAAGGCTGTGAATGCTCAATGGTGTCTGCGTTCCTTTAGCCCTGGTGATCGCTGCTAACATGGAACCATTCCATTTAAGTCATCAAATGGCCCCCGATTTACTGTCTGCTTAGCATAGCACTGTAGCAAGGTATCCTGTTTTCGGTCCAAAACCAGCATTTCCGCCAAAGGACTGGGTCATGTGTCGCTTGAGTTTCGTCTCATAATACCAGTAGAAATTGGTGAATGCAGCTGTATTTGCCACTTTTGTGGCCCTGTTTCGTCTGGGAGAAATCTTGGGCGAGCACATTATTTGCTTTTCTTTTGTTAATTAGTCATAAGCAGTAAATGGTCAATCTGTGCATTGAATGGACACGGGGGCAGTAACTGCTCATATTAATGAGAAGACATGCGATACCGTTATTTAAAATACAATTTAGCTGACAGAGCAAGTTGGGCATTCCAATGGCGTTGGTAAAGCGACAGATACGAGTGGACCTCAGCTGGATACAGAAGAAATTACGAAGAGTGCGGCTGAAAGTTGAATGCAGTCAGCATCCACTCAACTCTCTTGATCACGAATGACTACAGCTTATTCGAGACAGGGCTGGAACCAAAGTGCACAGAAAAGCAACACAATAAACATCCCTATTGGACAAGGGAGAGTCTCTACAGCACTGCGTTCCCTAGCGTGGTACTTTTTTCTGCCTTTTCAAAAATCCCGATATCTTTCATGTCTTAATTTAGTAATGTCCCCCACACAACGGCGGATGAATACATCCATTGATTTTTCTGCGGGGGAGATATCATGACTGGCTGGGCCAATGTCTCAAAGAAATAGACCAAGTTGCGCTGACGGGCTGCATCATTACAGTAGAAAGCCACCAAAATGGCTGCGAATGGCCCCCTCCACACTGAATCTTGGGGGCAGAGCCCAATTGGAGGTGAGTTAAGAGCTGAAAATAGAAGACTTCAGCCTTGTGGTAGCCAATTCGAACAAAAAAGCTGCCAATGTTGTTTTTTTAACATTTCCACTTTGCCGACCCGTTCTTTTCAGTATTTCATTGAGAATTCGCCTGTTCATCTCCGGCTCAACAATATTCGCGTTAATATCAAGACTGCCATTGTTGGATCCTTCTCGCTAAGATCAGAACCTTGCGTAAAACCAGTCTCGCCGATCGTCTGACTTTGTCTGATCACCTCCACCGCCACAACATAGCCAAGCATGTGGCCAAGACCGACCGGCCAAGCACTAGTCTGGGCATTGTGGGCTGCTGGGCAAGCAAATGCGACATATTGGATTAACTCCATCGATGACTATGATTCGCTCCCCGTCTGCGCCGAGGCCCCTCTCAGCTCCATCGTGAGGGATATGGTTTCCGGCTGTGGAGATGGAGGAAGGTCTACTTCGTACAGCTGCTTCTGCACAAGAAGCTCAAAGGAATTCAATAGCATAATTTCCACAGCCGTTGCGAAGGAATGCAGTCGTACTGGTACCCAGGTAGAGAGCGCTACCAGTCTCTTCCACGCCTATTGCGAACTTGGAAGCAGAGGATCGACTACCACAGCAACAGCAACAAACGAGGTGGATATTTCAAGTATGTGATCTGGGCCAATTGCTATAGTTCTGATTTCATATTAACGAGATTGTTTAGGCAGCGCAAAAGTGGTCTCAACCGGGTTTGACGAAGGTGCGACCATTACAGCAACTGATGCCTCTCTCGCCTCGAGAACAGCATCAGATGATAAGGGGACACCAACAACTAAAATCGCCACAGGATCCTCAGCTATTTCTACAGGATCGAAAGTCGCCATTGGAATATGCGTCCCTATTAGCGTACTGGCCGTGGCTGGCCTAGCATTCATTCTATTAAGACGCCGTCGTAGCACAGCAGCTAGAACTGACCAAATTGCACTCGAGAACAGGGACAGCAGTGCTCATCAATATCCTCCAGAGTTGGCTGGGAGGCACTACTTCCCTAAACCATATGAGAAGCCCGAGCTGGATGGGAGGGTAGTTGGCCAGTCAAGGACCCGACATGAACTTGAATAAAGCTACCCGGAACCAGTGAAACGAGCTCATGAAGGCCAGATGGAATATAGCATGGGGCCAAGGGGAGGTAGGCTGGAATTGTTATGTAAAGTTTGGAATTTAAGCAGTTGAGGAGTTCGGAAGACCTCCTAGGATTACTACTGCAAATCATGAATAAGGTCTCTTTTCCTCTGTTTCACCTGACACAGCCATTCCATAAACGCTATGCAAGCGATGTCAACCAGTTTAATCAGTAAGCGATTACCCTAGAGCTCTAGCCGATGTCTGAGAATCTACTCCGGTATTTCTCAGATTCCAAACAAAGTGCGTCTCAATTCTAAGAGACACATGGTAGTCCTGGCAGTCCTCATAATGCAGTCATGAATAGTATCTCGAAGATTAAAGATAAAAGGAATGATTTTATAGTCTCTAAACCGACGAGTAGTCCTATACGTACACATTAGCTTGCCATTTGTACATATAAATAATTTATATACAAAATAAGACAAATAAATAAATTGATGTTATTTATATTGAATAATTATTTTATAATTTATTTAAAAAAAATGTTTATTTCTTTTCACCAAAAACTCCTAGACATAATCCAATTAGGTAATTATATGTGTGCAAATAGCAAAATGTCTTCTCAGGTTCTAAACACATTGTTTCTCAACTTTAAGTGGCCACTGGTAGTCGTGGCACTAGATAAACAGGCTGGCTAACCGCAGTATGAGTGGGGATGGCCGCTGCTGTGAGTGTAACACTGCAGCTCACCGCGGCATTCACTCCTTCTGGAGAATGCCAAGGCGCTGTAGACATCCGCCTTGGCCTTGGAAACACCACAAAGCGGGACCCGGGAAGACTGTTAGTTTGACTCCCAGGCAGGGGGTCTCATTTTATCGACATTTATTGCTGAGTACAATTCCTTGTGCTCCCATATGCAACACTTCTATGTACATTTTCGGTCTGTCCAAGGCCACGGACGGGTAGGAAGGCTTCTGGGTTTGTTTGTCCGACGCTGTACGCTCCTGGTGTAATGCCAAAGAACACTGATGGCATGATCTTGGGTCTGGTAACCCGCGGCGCAGATCCCGGAAACATGGAGACAGCTAAGAGGACTTCTACATCTGCATTATTCGTTCGTTCTACACGCCCTGATACGCACACCTGGGCTCCGTGGCATTGCGAGACTTGACGCAATGCATCACTACGGCCCAGTTCCGACATGTGCCCGAGACATGAAATTTCCAATCCCCGGGTTCTGGATCTGGGAGTCCCATTGCATTTATATTTGTACGAGGCGCATATTGATTGCATCAATGATTTCTAGTCAAATGCAAGGTTGCCATGAGCCGCTGGCACAAAGGCGCTTCGTAAGTTTTATTGCTGTGGTTCCAAGCCTCAATTCTACGCATTGGCCCAATCGTTTGGAAGAAATTGCGTAAACGGATGGTCGATATATGTTTTGGAATGCTCTTAATTTCTTTCCCTGATATTCTTATCCAACAGTTCCCATTGTTCCCCTTCGAAATGTAACCAAAACGTGACACTGCAGAATTCATGTTACTATCATGAATGCGTCAATGCCATAAATTCAGAGGCTCCTCCATCTGAACTTGCATCGATTCATTAGCCGCTGACACGTGATTCGAGTGGGCTGGAGTGTTTACATCAGGAGGGATGTGGATCTTGAGAGCTATTGCGGTAGAGTAGAAAAGGAAAAAAGAGTAGAGGAGAAATACAGCTTAGTGTGCGCCTCAATTTTTCTTTCATCAAGATTTAAACATCACGAGTAATAAGTTGATTGGAAACTGTCAAAAATAGTTGGATTACAACGAGCACCTCCCACAAAATTGGTATCAAGAAAAGCCCATAAACCCAACACCATGCCGCCTTTCTCCGAGATGGGACATAGTAACACTAGTCTAAGAGCCGAATATTTACATTCAAACTGAGATTTGAGCTTTTCACTCCGAGCTCGATATCCCTCAACTTAAAATACTTTGTTGAGGGTGCGACGCCAGGTCGGCCATGCTGCAACTTTGGCGCGGTAAGCGTTGATCTCATCCCAATCGTGTTCACGTCGCGCAGTGTCAACATCAATCTGGGGGGTTCGGAGCCAGCCCTCTCGCTTCCAAAGGTAACCAATAGCCCAGAAGAAGAGCACGACAGGCATAGCAAGGTAAGACTTGAAAAAGGTCTCGACGGTGCCCATACCTGGCTTGCCAGGTCCAGCAATAATGGCGGTATAAAACTGATGACAAAGTTAGCGCGATTAAGAAAATTGAAGACTTATTGACCAAATAACATACCTGGGCGATCAAAACAAGTACGACCAAAGCAAGCCCAAGCCAGGAGCCATACACGCCACCCACGGCCTTGAAAGGAATCTCATCAAGGCTGTGACCATGGTAGGCCCATGCTTTGCGGAATCGAATATGTGCAAGGCAGATGGACCCCCAGGTGAATAGAGTCGACAGACCAGACAGGGCCAAAAGCCAGTCGAAAACCACAGGACCGTCGGAATCTAGGTTAACATAGGCCAATGCGCCAAGAACGATGATGATCAAGACTGAGAAGAGGGGACGACCACTGCGGTCGACGTAGGAGAAGATCTTGGGGGCATATCCAGTTTGAGCCATTGCGGTTAGGGTTCGAGATCCTCCATACACGGCAGAAACTCCGATAGACAGGACTGACACTAGAATAATGGCATTCATGAAGTGGTTGAACCCCGTGAGTCCAGAGTACTCAGCAGCCAAAACGAATGGGGAGGCCTTGGCGTCGGAGTAGGAGCTTTCGCTGAGTAGCCTGTCATCATCGGCACTGACGAGTAGGCCAACGAAGAAGAGACCGAGGATGTAGAAGAGGGTGATTCGCCAAAACACCTGCTTGATGGCACCGGGCAAAGATTTAGCGGGGTTCTGTGATTCAGCGGCAGCAAGTCCGACAAGCTCGGTGCCAGAGAAAGAGAAAGCTGCTGTGACAAAAACGGAGCAGAAACCCTTGAAACCGTTTTTGAAAGCACCCTGGCCTTCATACCAGAGCTTGGCGCCTTGATATTCAGAATATTTGCCGTTGGAGGGGCCGCCACCGCAGACAAGCACAAGAGCGATGATCATGAATGCGACCGTGGCTCCAAGTTTCAGCACTGACGACCAAAACTCCTCTTCAGCGTATCCAAGTGCGCCAAAAATGTTGATGATGATGATGGCAACGAGGAAGATGGTGATCCAGACAGCAGGGGATATGTCCTGGTTCCAATATTCGATGGTGATGGAGCAGACAGTTAGCTCGAGCGGCAATACGGCAGCCCACTGAAAGACATAGTTCCAACCCATAGCAAAACCCCATGATGGGTCAATGAAACGAGACGAATAAGTGTAGAAACCTCCAGATACGGGAAACATGACGGCGAGTTCGCCAAGAGCAAAGACTGATTTTGAGTTAGTGCCATTGTTTGAGGGTGATGTATGCCATAACGGTAGATGCGAATCCAATTTATAAACGGCAAATGGGACAGTGAAAACATACCGACGTTAAACATCATGACACCGATAATCAGAAAGTCAATAAATAGAGACCCAGGGCCCTAGTATTTCCTGGTTAGCTTAGATCCAAGGAAGGCGTTGCGAGAGGAAGATTACTCACACCCTTGTACAGAGCACCACCTGAGCCAACAAAGAAGCCGGCACCGATGGAACCGCCAATGGCAATCATATGCAAGTGACGAGTCTTCATCTTGCGATCTAGCTCGACAAGACCCTCGCCATAGTCGCGGCGCTTGAAGGACTCAAGGTTGAGACCGTTGCGTGTTGCGAAACTCTCCTTCTCGAATGCATAACCGTCGCCGACGGTGACACCTTGGTCATAATCGGTGACTTGGGTGCCCTTCTCGCCCCCAACATTGGCGGGGTCATCGCCGGGAGGTTTGGAAGCCATGATTGGGTTCTTGTCTCAGAATGTGGCTGTAGCGCAAGGTGAAGGAAGGAAGGTGTAGTATAGTTGAGGGTGAGACTGGAGGGCAACAGTAGGGATAAGAGACAGGACAGGAGCTTGGGAGAGGTTAAAAGAGTATCGAGAAGAGGAAATGAAAGGAAAAGGAAAGGAGGGGGAGGGAAGCTCTTCTTAAGTTTGGATTGGGGAAGAGAGAGAGAGCACTATATGATCATGGGAAACATGAGCTAGCCGAGGACGAGGGAAGAGATAATGTAGCAGGGAAGGGACGCAAATAACGAAAGAGCCAATCAAGAGCCCGTTGAATATCTGGGTGTTGCACGGGTCCCGTCAAGCAGAACTTCTGGCGTGGTCTGGGTGTAGGCGACCTGGTATGGGTTGGGGGTGAGAGCAGAGAAAGGCCCCCTGTGGCGACCCAGGCTGGATTGACATGGGTGGGAAAAGTCGGTTGGTGGAACGCGGACCAAGGACAAAGAATATCGGGAAGATGGCGAGTGAAAGCGCAGGAGAAAAGGAGAAGAAGAAGGGACGGCAGAGGAGCTGGGCCACCCAGAGTCTTGAGGCGGCAGGGAATCACAGCGGCCAAGACAACGGCCGCACATGGCACCACACACCGGGTCCCTCATTCCCGGAGGTGCAGAGATGTGTGTAAAAGCCCAATGGGACATGGCCGTGCGACTGCGCACGAGAGGAAAATGTGAGATATGTTTTGAGTGTCGTGGACACCAAGGGGTGGGTTGAGCGCTCACCTTCACTTGGCGCTGCCATGGTACAGTGTGTACTACCGCATGTAAACACGGTGCAGGGGTGCAATAGCTAGCCTGCTCGCTCTCCATTTCAAGTGAAGCCGGGGATTGCATCCCCTCCATCCCCGCAGCCAGCCAAGGATCCTGAGCAGCTAGCGTCGGGACCCTAACATGACGATCTCTGGCGGTGCTCGCGGCCATTTTGCTCCATAGGCGATGGCTTGCAGCGTGCGCCCCGCCAACCGCAGACAGATGACCAGACGAGCTGTGAATGAGTGTCTGCTCGAGGACGCAATTAGCTGCAGTTGCACCGCGCATCCCGGGCCCAGACATGCATCATCCTCCGTCATCAGCTACACCTACACTTGGGCAACCGCCAGGCCTTGGCTTGCGTAGCGCAAAATAGAACACCATCAACGGGCGATTCATCGACCGCCTTGGCGTGGGGCCATGTACAACACGGCACTGCCTCAGTCAGCGTTACTCTGTTTGCACAACACGGAATCAGCGACTGGCTTGCTTGACCTCAGAAGACAAAAATTCCTCCAATGCTCACATCTCACGCCCGCCCCCAGGTGTACGCGCAGATCCCGTCCAACGGCATTGAATCCGCCTCGAGACACGCACCCGTACCCATGCCGCATGGCTGCTTCATCTCACATGTCGCGGCTGGATTGGCTGGCACTGCCTGCCATTCAGACAAGTCCAATTACACCGATTCACCGGAACCCAGGTGTTTCGAATTGCTGTTCGCCAAAAACACCCGCCTGCCCGCCCCGGCACCACAATGTATCGTATCTGAAGCTGCGTTCATCAGCCAAGCCAAGCAAACACCTTGCAGCTTTTCCATGCCAAGAGGAGACATCCCGTCTTGGTACTTGAGCCATGCCTGTTGGTTGCTGATGACCCGACGTCATCACATCCGACGGATCGCCAGCCGCCCCCACAACCTTACGCCTCCCGCCCGTCCCCAAAAAAGATGGACGTGCCATGCCAAAGTTTAGTTTTGGGGCAAGCTTATCGCAGCTCCATCCAGAGCAATCATCTTTAATATATTATTGATAAGGCGCATTTCCAATACCGATAACCTCTCGACTCTACCTTCTACAGTCCCCACTCCTGTCTCAGGTGTTTGCCAATAACACAATGCTTTCTTGGTTATCTCTTGGCGCTGCTCACAAATGCCTGTGGCTTGGCGCCAAAATATGAATCATACATCGAACAATAAAGCAAAAACGAGTCCTCTCTCGCATGTCAATCATCATCACAACTCCTCACCTTCCATATCAGGCATACAGCCCTCGTTTCACGGTCCTTTTGACTAAGAGTAGATCACGAGGCTGTGGCAAGAATGCTGACCAAAGATACTTTCGTCCATATTGCATTTTACATTGAGAAGCACGTTGATTACTATCTCTGTGGTCGTCAAAATCTACTCGATAATTAAACGTTGAGCTAAAGCTCTGATCGCCGCTGGTACCGAACTCGTTTGGTCACAGGTGATGGGTTTGTCGCCTTGCCGCCACTAGTCTAACCTGGATTGGAGACACAAGTCCATCGCCATGATCTTCATATCTGCAGCTGCCAACTAGCTGTAGTGGTGTAAAGCATCCATTTTTCTCTTACCCCACACCCATCACGAGCCCACGGGAATAGGCAATTGATGATTAGCGCCATGACAGTGGTGCGTGTCGATTGGAAGATCAGGGTACTCTTGAACAAAGTCTCACCGACGTGTCTTCTGGGCGTGTTCTGTATTGACAATTTTATTTCCCTAAAAAAAAGATGTGGCTAGAGTTGTGCCGGCAAGTGTGTCAAACACTGCAACTTCGCAGCCAACATGCCTCGGCCGGGGATAGGACTCGCCAAGATGGGTGCCTCAGCCGTGGAAACACGCTAGAAAGCGGTCTCCTCTTCTAGAAGCTGGGGTGGGTGGCATTACGAGAGCAGCGAGCGGCGAATGCTTCTTGTTGCAGTCGATCAGGCCAGCCGAGAGGTCAAGGATGATGCCGCAGCAGATCTTGTGGAAACCATCAGCTCCGGGCTTCAACTGGTTAGCAAAATTATCCGAGGAGGGGTCGGGTTGCCTTGGCAGGCTAGTCTCGTCCGCAGGCAGTGGTGCCATGGCCACAAAGCAACCCTCTGTCACCGTTCTCATTTGCTCCCTGCAGGCTGTTGCTGGGGGTAGTACCTCTGCTTGGCGCGCTTGCGGCCGACCACCCTAGTTCTGTCGGCTGTCTCCTAACGAGGGCTTGACGGGAAGCCCATGTGCAGCAAGCCATGGGGCGGTAGTGCGACTGCCGAAGTGCCGATGAGGTTGAATTTCACCTTATTTGAGGCTCTCACTCAGAAATCCAACTCCACGATTTACAGATCTGATGGACGGGGCGAAATACGTAAAAGTTTGCTCGAAGCCCGCCATTTCCCCGCCCTCACAACGTGCAAATCCGGGGAAGTCTCCATCTGCTCAAGCTCGCGCCAGGCCATGGGAGACTTTGACGGCCCATCACCACGGTTCCCCAGACGTTTGTACGTAATGAAATAGTTGCCAACCAGCGGAAGAGTGGCCCCGCCGTTGAGAAGATGGCATCATCAGACGCTTTGGGTGTCGCACGCATGGCCTAACGGTGGGCTCGGACGGTGACCGGCCCTTCTCCCTGGCAGGCTCCGCACGCAATATATTCCATCCAGCTTGGACCTGGCCAACAGACATTCCCTCTCACATAGGGAGAAGATGGATGCACTGTGTACATCTTCCCCTTCGGTTGTCATGTCTCCTTCACCGCACAGCCGCCTCTGGCGACTCTAATTATGCACGGGGCCCCGTAGAACGAGATGACATGTCAGCATGAAACATGGGCGACGAAAATTGTCAAAGACACGCAACACTCCCCCCAGCACACCCGTACCCGACATCATGGGCGCGGTACGCAACGTTTCCGAGTCACCACCACGGCGTGTCTCTCCCTCGGCGGAATTGTTGGGTCGCTGGTTCTGCATTGGGCTCAGTGCAGCGCTGCGAATAAAAACTTGTAAGACACAGTGCCACCTCGCCACAAAGCCATTATATCATTGTGCTTTTCAGCGCGGCAGCACCGGGCAGCCACTGACGATGAGAAGGCAAGAATCCTTGGAGGAGGTATTGAGGATTAGGAAATGACTTGCGGCACTAACCCGAAGCGGGCGCAGTAGTTTGCCCAATGGTGGCTAATGCAAGGCCCTCTCCAGGGCTGACATTTTGCTGTTGGTGCGCGCTGCTTGCATGTTTACTTGTCCCTAGAATAACGTTTGCTTGCGCATCATCAAAGCTACGAGACGCCAGATCACTCCAAGCTCCCTTGTAAATGAAACTGTTTTACCCTAGTATTTTTTTTATGTACCCGCCCGGAAGATATCGGGCCAGGGACTCAACCTGGTTTGGACGATAAATGCATCCACGTTGATTCCATACCAAGATGATTATTTTGGTAGTTCATCTCTTTGTTTGCCAGCATAACCGATAGTACAAAAATCACGCTAAGAAACGACGTACAAGGCCAAGATCATCACAGTTCGGGACGGATGGTGTTGCCTGATCTTGGTCTCAGCCACTTCAAAGGGTCCTCCGGCTCCTTTTGCCCGTTGCCGACAATCCCTGCGCCATGGTTTAGGCCGCACGAAACACGACAAACCATGCCGTCCCTTGCACAAACCACTCTGCAGAAAATCAGCCGTGGTTCTCAGGCATGCATGTGAGATAGCCTTCAAGGCCCTTGTCCATGGAGCTCATCGGTCCAGAAGTTCGAGTCGCTTGCCGAGGGCGGCCCTGGCATTGGCCCGTATTTTGTAGTTTTGTGATGTCAACACGCACAGTCATGCCCGCGTTGTCGTCAAGCATATGTTCTCGAAGCTATCAAAACATGCGACTTTTACTGGGGTTTAAAGTACTAAGATAAACTACTCTTAGGTGGATGGCTCCCGCAATGGTGGCCCTGTCTCCGCATTGTCCGCAACTCGTGCGCACTTGTCGCCACTGGGCTCACACCCGAAGCTGAGTGAACGAACCTCGTTGTCGCAACAATACGAACTCGTGGCGGCTCTTGCTGCTCGCTTGCTTTCCAGCTCTTCCGGTAACTGCCTCTAATGGGATTTTTTCTTATGATCGGCCTATGCATCGTAAGATGTGCAAAATTAAAGGCAAGATTCCGGATTGAGGTAGCGTATATCTGCCAGAGAAGCCCAGCCTGTTCAGTTGCAAGGTGATAAAATTATGCCGGCAACAAATTTGGACCCTAGAATCTTACATACTCTTACATACCTGGATGCGCGGCACATGAGTTGTAGGCTTCTCGAAGGCAACATGGAATTCCATTGCAGTCAACCCACAATCGAATGGCAAATACGTTTTTCCGATAAAAGATTGCGATCCGGCGGCCTCCAAGCCATCTGATTTGTTAAAGCTGAATTGCTCGAAACATGATGCCGTATGCGACCTAGCCTTGGTTCTCGGCTGAATCTGGTCAACCAGTCGCCCTAGTTGAAAAGCGCCTCGGTGCCATTTTGGCCCGGTCTGGGCAGCCATTTGAGCAGAGCTGGCGAATAGGCATGTCGGATTTCGCAGCCAAGGAGACTCTGACGACGCGTGCTGACGACGGATATGGGCTACGTTCTTGGTATTAATTCTGGTCGACTCGTTCACTATGAGCTTTTTCTCTTATCGTATCCGCCCATTCAAATCGCCTCTTCCCCCACCTTGTCATTTGCGTTTTGATCCACGCTCCATCAAACTGCGAAACACCAACGCGCGTGCCACATTGCGGTGCAATCAATATTTCACGCCCAGTCCACTGAATAATTCGTGAGACAAATCTACCTCGATAATCCCGTCTGGAGCAGGCCAACGCGCAACCAGGATTGCGTGACCGACAGTCGACGGGCCCCACAAGGCAGGCGACCTTGTTCTTATCTTTATCTCTCTTTGCCTTTTTTTTTTACGTTGAGTGATCGACCCTGCACACGGGAGGGAAGCAATGGATCACCCAGACGCCAAAGCGCAGCTCCACCCAACGACAGTCGACGGGGCCTTTCAATCCCACCCGCTGGTGGACGGCTTCGAGGATCTGCCGCCTTCATATGAAGCCTCCACCTCTGTCTCCTCCGCTGTCCCGCCCCAGCCCAGTGCCCAGAGCCCGCGCAGCAGCACTGAAAGCACGCGGCCGCATAGCGGTCTTCTTGGTGCGCCCTCGCAGCCCACACGAGAACCCCAGTCGTCGGCGTCGAGACCTAGCCATCATGCCCTGACCGAGGGATACCAACAGACGAGCCCCATGTCGTGGGAGCAGCGCGACTGGGACGAGCTTCGCGGCAAACCGGGCTGCTGCGGATCTTCGAGCGGCGGGTGCTGTTTTTCGAGCCGCGGAGGCTGTTGTTTCTCCGACAGAGGTGGATGCTGCTTCTCAGATCGAGAAGGGTGTTGTTTCTCTGATCGGGCGGGATGTTGCTGTGGCGACACTGGAGGTGCATTCTGTGCATCCAACGGGGCATGCTGTATGAGCGAGGGTCCATCGCAGCAGTGTAGATTGTGAAGATTTCCGGCAAGGCGTTGTTTTGGACATTGGTAGCGAATAATGACGACGAGAGGGCATATGATGGCAGGATACTCTACCTACATTCACTCAGTACATAGATTTAATTGATATCCAATTTTTAGTAGTAATCCTATAATTGCATCATGTTTGTAGAACTAATTGATTCTCCACATCATCGCACCTGGCTCTCATGAGCACTCGCCCGTCGAGGAGTCGTTGATCACGCCGACAGCCATTTTATTGCGAGTGACTCGGCATGCTGACACATACTCTCGAGCAAGAATAGCATAGAATCCATCGGCGTCGTCCCATACTCGCTACCCAAATATAGAGCCCACATCAAAAATGACCCAACAACGCGGTAGCCAAGCGCAGGCCAATACTCCCCTCTCGCGACAAGTGGTCGTGGTTTCGGTATCCATTTTGGAGATAGAGGCCGGTGAATGAGGTAAAAGATCTATTTTTTGTCCTCGTTAGCCATTGAACTCCAGTTAATAGGAGGCGTATCCAGGTTCTGTACCGTCTCGGACAAATCTGCCAAAGGCCCAACAACAAAGTAGAACAGCACCGCACGACCGAAGTAGGGGCCTGGGTTCTTCATATTCGCATCCCAAATGGTTTCATGGGAAACACTGGGTCCATACATTTTGCCCAAGAACGCGTCGATGGTTTTTACAATAATCCCGAATATGGCGATCAAAGTAAGATGGCTGTATATATGTTCGATCAAGCTCAGGCCGGCCAAGGACAAAACTCGGGAGACGGGGCGAAGCGGCTTGTCGACCATTCGCATGTCCACGCGCGGACCCATAAACAGGGCATCAACGTGACAAGGCTCAATATCTCGTCGCTGCAACTCGTTAATACACATAATGAATACTCGAGAAAATGGGAAAACCACTGACATTTTGTCGAATCGGCTCAAGTGTACTGATGACAGTGAAGGCCAAAAGGGCATGAATGCCCACTCTGATCTGCTGCGTGCTGGCGCCTGGGATCACAAACCTGTCCACAACGGCACCCAAACACATCACCAGACTTGCAGTAGCAGTGAAATAGAACTTGATCCACCATGATGAGCGATAACGAGGTCCAGCCACGATCACGTAGAGTGCATACGCAAGCAGAGGGATCAAGGGCGCTTGGAGAATGGCATCGTTACAGCCAAGGCACACCACAATTCCGTGATAGAAAGCTGCGGAAGCAATAGCCGACGCCCAAAATAAAGCGCAGTACTTCGCAGTGAGCATTTTTCTCTGGATCTATATGTGGGACTGTGCCAGAGTTGAAATTCGATTGACACTCGCGAAGGATTCAAAACGGGGAGGAGAGAATGGAGAGAGGCGACCAGGTTGCCCTTGAAAAAAAAGGTTTGAGCTGGGGAAGAAAGTCCTAAGGTAAACCTAGGACTTGGTAAGATGCTCATGGGTATAAATTGTGTTTTTACGTGCAGAAGCCTAATTTCCAGCTCAGTGTGATTTGGCTAGTATTTGGTTCCACAGCAGTTGATATACATGATACGTTCGGACCACTCGTGGGTGTAGAAACTATAAACTCATTCCTTTGGTCTTCAATCCTCGAGATACTATTTATAACTATACTATAAAGACTGCTAGAACTACCAGTTACTGCTTGAAATTAAGATGTACCTTATTTAGAATCTGATAAATACTGGAGTAGATTCTCAGATATCAGCTAGAACTTTTTGAAATTAAAGTAATTCTAAGCAAAGACTACATCTTCATTGATTCTAGACACATATTAATCTTTATACGGGTTCCATGATGTTGTATGGTATCGGGCAGTGCACATGCTCCAAAACAGGTTTCCTGCCACAACAGCCTCCAATGCGTCGGACTAATCTTTCAAGGGGTACTTGCTTCGCACTGCATTTATCCAGAAACCATCGGTATGAATGATGTAAGTCGTAACAAATATAATATATGAGGCAAGTGTCAATTGAACTGCATTTGTTTGCGTCTTGTAGTTACTGCCGATTCTAAACTCACAACGGGAAAGAATGATTGAATACTGTCTACCTGTATTCCATATTCACAGGCCCTGGCCCGCTTCGAATTACACATGAAGCCAGAGCCAGAGACAGAGACAGAGCCAGAACCAGAGCCGAAGCCAGAGCAGCAGCATCAGCAACAAGAGCGACGACGAAGACGAGGAAGAGGAAGATGGCGGAAAGAGAGATCTTTGCCGCAATCGATGCCGCAATTGCGGCTAATGACGATAGGGAGTGCCGCCTCCGCAAGCGGGAGATCCGAGGATTGCTTCAGGAGCAGCAGCAGCAACATCAGGAGCAGATGCAGCAGCATGAGCGGCGGAGGAGCAGGTTCAGAGAGAAGCTGGGGGAACTACGGGAGGAACTCAGAGAACTCAATATTGAGTGTGAGACGCTCGAGATTCAGAAAGAAGACCTCGAGAATGACTGTACTTGACTTAGAGGCGAACGCGACACAGTCAAGGAGGAGCGCGACCAGTTCGAGGAGAAGTGTAAGACACTCACCGAGGAGCGAGACGAGCTCAAGATAGAGCGCACCGAGCTCAATCTCGAGATTGAGAAACTCCGGGAGCTTCTGCAGGTCGAGCAGGAGTACCAGGTACTCGAGAGAGAGCGCGACGAGCTTCAGAACGAGGTCAATATGCTGCGACTCCTAGTTGGGGAAGATCATGTTCACGAGGAATACTCATCCCTTATTGAGTGGGCGCAAGAGTCCAACTAGTCGGGGCTGGACTGGATGATGTGAGTTAAAAAAGAAACTGCGTCCTTTTCCATGCAGATTTGGTGTTGACCAGGCCTAGGAACAGTCAGCCCGGGGGAAAAGAAACCCCTTAAAAAACTGCGAGGACAATGTACACAACCCCTAGATCTACCTGCCGATATCTGACAACTTGGCCCCATACGTTACGAGGTCTCGAGGCCTGACGCTTGACGGCTCCCTTGTACCCAAGTTGCCTAATGACGATGGATCTGGCAGAGAGGAAAAGATCCCTCTGTAAAAAAAAACTGCGAGGACAATGTACACAACCCCTGGATCTGCCTGCCGATATTTGACAGCTTGGCGCTTGGATGTGCGAGGTCTCGAGGCCCGACGCTTGACGGCTCCCTCGTAGCCAGCTGTCTAATGATGGCAGATCCGGGAGAGGACGGAAACCTCTTTCAAAAACAACATCGACGACGAGTTCGCACTTCTACGCAGTGTCGATGATTAATCCCTCAACAAGCGAGGGAGCCAAGACGAACTCACTACCTGTGGAGATGGCACTTTGCAGCGGAGTCACGTTACTCCTCCCGCCTGAGGCATAAGTGAAACAAGTCCAGTTGAATTCTCCTTTTGAGCGCCTACATTCTTGAGACTACCTATCCATTCTCGAACCCCGAATCCCGCTCTCCGACTGCGCCATCCGCATACTCAAGCTGGCAACCTTCAATTTTTTAGCCATCATTGCGTGTACCGCATTATTCAAGCCTGCCAATCCTCAGTCACACTCGAGACTCTCTTTGCGAACGTCAAAACGACTCTGCATAGCCTCGACCGCTACATGCATACAACTGCGTCCCTAAGACTGCACATCCTCGGTCGCCACATCCTCGAGACTCTCCTTAGGCTCTCATCGAGCACCTCCCACCGCCGCATCCTTGAGACTGCTTTAAAAAACTACAATAACCACATTCCCACGGTTACATCCTCAAGACTTCACCCACATCCTCGGCCGTCGCATCATCGAGAATACTTCGGCCATTGCCAGAACTATTTCCATACGTTCTCAATCGTCGTATTTTCAAGATTCTTTCCTCAGAACTGCTCTGGATACTCTCAGTTTCCGCATCTCGAAGACTCTGAAGCTTGCCCTAGCAATCGTCAAGAATGCTCTACACATCCTTGGTCGCTGCATTCTCAAGACTCTCGCCTCGGGACCGCTCTACATATCCTCAATCGCTACATTCTCAAGACTCGACCGCTCGATATATCCTCGGTGGCTACATCGTCAAGACCGCTCTGCATATAATTAATCGCTGCACCCAGACAACAACTGCATCCTCGAGACTGCATCAACCTCAAACCCCTATTGAGGATGCTCTGGAAATCGTCAAAGCTCCGCTGCACATTCTCAGTCACTACCTCTTTAAGGCTGCAATATAAATTCTAAGTCCTCATGGCATTATGATCGCATTCTCAAGGTTATGCAAGATCAGCCGTCACACCAAGATTGTACCAAACATCCTCGGTTTTTGCATACGCAAGGTCACTCTACACACCCTTAGCCGCTACATCTCTAGGACTATTCCATGTATCCTAAATTGCTGCACCACATCATGACTCCACCCCCCAAGACCGCCCCGGATTCTCAAGAGTATACATCGTCGAATGTCACACGAAGACTGTTCTGAGCATCTTCACGACTACTCTGGATATTCTTGGTTTCCATATCTCTAAGACCCTCTCCCCCAGGGCCGCTTTGCGTCCTCAGTTACCGCATCCTCAAGATTGTATTCTCAAGACCCTCTTACAAATCTTCAGCAGCAGCCATCCCCACTAGTACTGCAGTTATCCAACCTGTTCATCTAGTAGATTACCCCCAAACTATCTACTGGGTCTGGCTACCTTCCATCAGCGGTTGTAAAACACGATGGCACGCCAATTACGTTGCCAAACCAGTAGTCATCGCGGCCAACAGCGTGAGGCTAGAAATGACACATTGACGGCTGTGGCAAGAATGGAGCGGGCGCTGCGCCAGCACGTCGTATCATGGTGGTCTACTGCCTGATTCACAAAAGGGGTTACCCCCAGACAATCCACTGGTGTCCATTTCCAGAGCCAAGCATAACATTGCCACCAATGATCGAGCAACACTTTGAGGGTTCGTGCGTCTTGGGACTCATCTTAAAACTTGTCGCCGTCGGGGTGATCACCCCCAAACAATCTATGTCCGCATTTTCTATTGTCGCACGCGGAGATTCGAAGCTGTTAAATGGATACAGGGCATCATTGCACTACGCATTAGCGGAGTGTTCATTTAACTTTGGCCGTAGCTGGCAATGTGACAAACGCAATATGCGAATCGCCAATTTGAACGACGGTGTCATTCAGCAACACAACTTCTTTCAACTATTGTTCCGGTACGTGATTTGCTAGTCTCACGTCTTTCCTAGAAACTAATTCGCTCTAGACATTGAGTACTATGATTTAACCAACTCGCCCCAAGTCGACCAAATTCCAGAAACATCATGCATTGCCAAAGCGTTCCATGCATACATATGAGCTAGTTCAATGATTATCGCCTCTTAGAACTAATGACGGGCCGACAACGTGTACTCTTGAGCCGTACGAAATTTGCTTGAGTTAAATCCTTCAGTTAATGGTTTTCAGTGGCCCCTTGGTGCAACAATGGCTTCTCTCACGAACAAAGCCCTATGTCAAAACACTCCATTGAAACAGCATCCGGTGACGTGGGTAGGGGATGAAACATAATTATGCATAGCATCATTGTGGATTGGTTAATTGTTCTCTGGTTACATGGCTGTGTGGGCAGGGAAAATAATCTCAAAAGGAGCAATGCACGCACGTGGTTGGGTCATCATGTACACCGGGAATCATTCATGAGTTATCTGCCAAACCCAGTTTCTATTTTTGACAATAAACATCATTGTCTAGGGGCAGTTGAATGTATCTCCAATCTTTATTTTGCTCCCAGAAGAATCTGATGCAAACCATCAGTTATCGGAAGAAAGTCTGACCTTGACTAACTGACTTATCATTGACAGTCTTCTTTAATGAAGATTATTTTAACCTAGTTTCATTTTGGCTGGGTATTTGCGTGTTTTTAACAGCTGTCATTAGATGCCAGTGCAAAACATCGATCATAGCCCAGTCAGAATACAGAACAAACAGTTCAAACGCAATAGCAGGACGACTGGGTGTAGGCGCCAGTCGCTGCGTTCCGGACACCTTTTTTTCTTGTTTTTCAAGTCTGAGGCCAATATGTATCGAAACAAACTATTTAAGGAGAGGTATTTCGTAAAATTATGGGCTATGCTGGATCCCTTATTCCCATGATCCTTTTTCTCTTCCTCTGCCAAGGTTTTTGGTTTTTCGTCTGAAAAACGCCCCAATTTTTGTTTTTCCCCTTAGAAATGTGACATTTCTCAAACAAAAAACCTAGAAGTGACATTGGGATGGAATTTGCCTTTGGGCTGTGAGACCTGGGCTCAGCATCTACGCTACCGGCGTTCGTAGTCGATCAGCATGGCCGGGGTGCGGTGACCGCCATTCCTCGAACCACGAGGAATTAAAGGGAATCAAGCGAAACAAGATGATCATAAGAACTACTCCCGCCTTTATTCTACAGCTAGCTCTGATAGACCAGTTTGATGAAAATCTTACAGCACTGGTATCAGACACGACTATTTCGAATTTTGGCCATTTTATTCCATGTGGGTTGTCACCTCAAAGTACAGCTTTCTGCAGCAACACAAAAACAGGCAACCAGATACAGCTTAGCACTAAACTTTACAGCTCAATCGAGAAGGATTCTGACTCAATTAGGCTATGAATTCCCAGATAGGCGTATGGCGGTGGGCTACGCAATCCAGACGCTGTAGCCGAGATTGGTGTGGCTTCGTGGCGCATCGCTTCCTAGTCATAGTGACTGACGGATTGCCTCATCTTGGTTAAGGCTATCGCGTTTCACCAAGGTAAATGACTAAAAGAAAAAGCAATATGTCGATTTACCGAGCGAAGAATTCTTGATGACTCAGTGCACCCAGCATTTTACATGCAATAATAACCGATGTTGTTTCATCCTGAGGAACTTAAACTTCAACCTTGAAGAACATCTTTCTCCTTCTAGACGTGCCGACAACCTTAATCTCAGCACATGTCTCACCCGATTAGGCATTAGCCAAATCTAAAAAGGATTCTTAAGAACCCGACTCCCCGGGCTAGCTAGAAGCTCTCCTACTTTAGAATTTTCTGACACAACTTCATCGTCATATCCGTCCGACAATTTCTTGAATTCGTACATGTTTAGTTGAGCGTTGAGAAAGAGCGGGACTGCATTGATCCTCTTTGACCATGAAGGATCTCACTCCCGGAGAATTCATCGTGAGCCAAGGCCTCTGGAACCTGCCGAGCCGAGCCGATCTTTCAGTGCTAAACATGTCCACTAGATTGTATTATGGGTACTCACAGGGATTTGCATCTTCTTCTTCATTGCCCGGCTTGCCGTGCGCACATGGAAGAAGATGTGGGTTTTCTGGGTTTCCGAAGCCTGGCTAGCCCTGGCAACAATGAGTTTTACATCCCTCGTCATCGGAACGCACTATTACTGGGCAACTGGCCCATACGAGTTTGGCAGCACAGACAACATAGGTTTTAATAAGGTATGTGTGTTTATTTTTGATAAGTCAGCAGCTAATATGTAGTTAATAGTGGCAGTACGCCGTGTTTGTAATTTCCGATATCGAGTTTTACTTTGCCAGATTTAGCTTGCTAGCATTTTACAATGAGTTGTTTCCTATATCAGAAGAAAAGCTCAGGAAATGTTTATACGTAGTAATGGCGATCAATATATGTGGATTCATCGTTGCTGCATGCGGGAACATGTTTTGGTGTGGGGTACCAATCTCGAAAAATTGGTCAGTCAACGCCGATCTCATTCATCTACACTGGAGAAAAAATGCTGACATCTAGATGCCAACTTGAAGGTTGCACCCTGAAAAATGTGCAATATTTCTCACCACGGAGATCTACAAAATTACCTGGCCAGTCAATATTGTCTGTGAAATTCTCGGTACGACGGTTGTCATTTCACTTTTTTTGTACCTTCTCACTGACAATTCCATCGTAGTCTTCATATTGCCATTTGGCATGCTTCGAAGACTTAAAGCAACACCAAAAAGTGAGAGGATTGCCTTGACTTGTCTCTTCAGTATTGGTATTATATCGATTGTAACAAGCACCTGTCGTTTTGTATTCGCTATGCGGTCAATATTCACATACAACGCCAGTAAGTAGCTCTTTGCTTTTTAGTTTTACTTGATACTGACAGAATAGCTGTTGTCGGATCGGCCGAGACTGTCAGTCAAATTGTCGTGTGCGCAGTGCCGGCGTTGCGGCCAGTACTTCCGCATATATCTAGGTTTTTCTCCAACCTGTACGGCAAAGTGACAAATTCTACGGTGAGGTCCGAAGACGAAAGAACACTACATGGTTCCTACAGTACAGGAGGGGGTAGAGAGAAAGACGCAAGTCGGAATAATGATTCAAACATGGCTGAGCTGGGTGAATGGCATGAAGAGGAAAGAAGTATGCCTGAAATCTCTCCGCATCATTCGTAGATAAAAAAGCACTCCGAACTCGTCCTTTTTAATATCAGGTAGTGGATGGCCATCAAGAAAACAAAATTGCCAATTGATAAGATTAATATTAATCATATACCAATACTAGAAACCAATTACATGCCATTCATTCAACTCTTTTTGTAAAGACTTGTGCCAGAAATGAAAAGCAGTGGTATCGCACTAATAAGCTGAATTACAAAGGCAGTTCAGCACACACTACCATATCAACAGATTGCTACGATTCCAGATGAATGTAGAAGCTCTTGATTTTTGTAACTATGGAAGGGATCTATCTAGGCCTCTTATAGCTGTTGTTGCTGCCAGCTGTTGGAGGCTGCCGTTGAAGGCCGCCTCCGGCTTCAGGGTCATAAGGTTCAATCGACATGACGATCACAACTTGGCCTCGATGGTCAATTGGCCGGGCCCGGCAGGGCCCGTGGTCAACATATTGATAAGGAAGGCTCGTGTGTTGTTTAGTATGGTGTTTTGGGGCCGACTGCGGCCGTGACCATCTTTCTTTTACCTTGATTCTGATGCCGGCTATTCCGGGTATCTGACCTAGGTAACAGCTATCTGTTGAGGCGATTGAGACCATTTGTGAGTGTGACATGCCATTACTAACTTTTAAAAAAAATATGTCATATTTACCATTTAAACTGCATTTCCTTCAAGGGTAATAATAGCAACAATTTCTTCTTAATGCATTCTATCTAGTTATGATCATATTTATTTTTATTCAACATCAAATAGGTACTTCTACCCCATTACTTCACCAAGTTAAAGTTCCTTGTGCTCGACTGCCTTTTTCTTCTTCTCCCAATCATCCAAGTCTTTCTGAAACCATTCCGTTTCAGATTCATACAAGCCATCAAGATTTAAATATGGACAATTTTTGGGATTGGCATAGAATGTACCACCAAATCTTTCGATCATCTCACATTGCTCTTCCATATTGATAGAATTGCAAATTCTACCCAGGTCCCTTCCGGATGCCTCCTTGAGCGAAGCCTTGATCGCCCAAACACCACCGTCTTTGGGCCATCCGACATAAAGAGAAAACTTTAGTCGAGTGCTGTCCTCCAAGCGATTCTCAAGCCATTCTTCATGGTTAGGCCAGTATTTTGCGCCCAGCAGGCGCATTTTGGCACAAAATTCATCCTCTTCCACCTGGTCTTTGGACGAGTGAGCGATGGTAAATCGATCTACTCCCAAGAACTCAAGCTCAGCGAGGGAACAGACTTCAAGGGTGTACCAGCCACCTTTGCTCGGATAACCATGGATCCCCGCGCCGAATTTCTGTCCAAAGAACGTTCGAAGCTGTGGTTCAGATGGAGGCGGTTCTGCACACATTTCTTCAAAAACATTCATGCTTGCTCGTTGGGTCGGGGATGGAGAGCTTTCGGCGATTGTGGAACGATAAAACAATGCGAGAGTGATAATGAGAGGAATCCCGATGAGGAGACTCAACATTCGCAAAACTTTGCAGGCTACTCTTTTTTGAGTAGTGGCCGAAGGTGCCGTTGGTTGCAGCATTAAGTATACGAGGTGAACTTATCCCAAGGAATTTTTGGGAAAAGGTGAACAGGATGCCACGATAGATCAATTAGTACGCACTTCCAAACCAACGGAGGGGTATTGACCCCGTGACCCCACAACAACCCAACAATGCCCAGGTGACGCCAAGATGTGTTGGTTGTACCCCATCTGCCGTAATCCCCATCCCGCACAACACGTCTCTGACTATCGAGAGGTCGGGTAGACAGGTTTTAAGAGGGTAAAATAATATCCTCAACACCACGAGAAAAAAACATATGCGGACGCTTTCGAGCCACTGATGTGGACGAAGATGTCAAGCCCATGGAATACATTGATTGGGAGTGGAAGTATAGGAGCGCAACATAAATCTTGGAGAGTTATGACTCGGAATCGTATTTTTCAACAAGGAGTGAGGGCGCGCGGTGAGCGTGATGTTTTCCAGTCTTCGAAACGATAGTCATGGAATGAGTACTTCATTCATTATAGTTTTCATAGCTCTCGGTGCGATCACCAACAATGTCGCTTCGCTTCCGTGCAAACCAGGCACTCAAGGCGCCTACTGTGCATCTTTTATGGCTACGTCCAGTTTCTGGGAGAACCTAACCAGGACAGAGGCGTGCGCAGCAAGCCAGTCGGTCAGTTAGCCATCAATGTAGGTGCGCCCCGTCCAGGCTGCAACAAGGTTGAATAAGATGCAAAAAGCGGAACAATAAATGATATCCCTCTTTTGTGGGTATAGTTTGGTTAAGCAATGGATGAACCTAAAAGGTGTGTCAACATTTTCTATTTATATCTCTTCAACAGCATCTGCCTAGAGTCACGGGCGAAATATCTGCTGATTAGACTTTTATTCGAATGCAAGGAAATCATGAAGATTCTTATGCCCTGCTTGAGTCATCCATTCACCTCGCCCATAATTATTCGTGAACATATAAAATAAACATTATTCCCCATCTACACGGGGATATCAATTTTGCAACTCGAAACCACTCTCCTCATCATGGATTCCTCAACCGACAGAGCGCTTTGGGATACGCTGCCCCAAGAGATTCGTTTGCTAATCCTGCAGTATATTGTCCCCAAATATGGGGGCATAGAAACCACTGTTGACCGTGGGTTCCAAAGAGCGTCTTTATTAGCTTGTGTGTCCAGAGAGTGGCAGTACTTCTTGGAAAAGGAAACTTTTCGGCGTCTAGCTCTTGCATCGTCCGACATTGACACATTCGCAACCATTACGAAAGGAAAGAATGCTTCCAGACTAAATTATATAAAGAGTATGCGTTTTTGTATCAAGCTCTCAGAATATGGGAAGGATGAATTCGATAAGGCTGAAAGTGCAAAAGTCATCGCTCGGTAAGCAATTCAATATGGCCATTAGGTGATGCTACTGATACATTAGGTGACAGCAATAATCGGATCTTCACCTATGCTATAGCAATTCTGCTTTATGTATTATCCTCTTGGGAGGGTCTTTGTGGAGGTCTTACGCTAGAGATCAATGCAAACTCACCTAGCGATCAGAAATATCACCTAGAGGAAGTGCAAGTCCGCGATGATTACCCACTCCAGTTCGAGGAGGACTTGGAACGATATCCAAGCTTTTTGGAATACTATCAGAAGAAAATGGTAGAAGCAACAAGTGAAATGGCAAAAAGAAGGACATCCGGCGTGCCGCAATTCGATGAAAAAATTCGCTACAAGATGGCTCAAAGACTCTACGGAACGCCTCTTGAGCTCCAGCCATGGGTAAGGGAACGAAGAAGGTTGGTAAATACAACAGACCATCTCCCAAAGGCCCCAATAGTCAAGGGGCTTGTCCTACGTCGAGGATTCTTCAGGGGAATCGCAATCCCATCACTAGCAACACTGCTCCGCAAAAGCTTCGTGGGGTTGGAACTTTTTCGTCTCGAAAGATATGAGGGGCGTACGGGACGCACAAAAGTGGTCAGGGCTGCTTTTTGGAATGGTAAGTTAACAATCATGCACGCACAAAATGGCTCCTGACTGATTCTAGACCTCCAAACACACCTGATGCCCGCTTTGCCTGCTAGCACCACGCGTTTCTCTTTCCCCATCGCTTTCAGGTTAGATTTTGAGAGAATATGGGAATCTGATCAATCATCGGCGTTCTTCAGTCGTTTCGAGCTTTCGCGCTTCATGGCAACTCAGTGTCACCGGTTCACCGAATTCTTTCCCCCTGATCAGATTCAGAGTCGGATATTTTTCAGACATCTTGCTAGACACAGGATTGATGAAGAATCTAAACTTCAGCATCTTTGTGTTAAGGCAACAAATTTATCTCGGATTAAATCCCAATCCCAGATCACAGATTTCCTCACTCTTGTCGGACATGCAGCAAAGATGCTACCTCAATTGCAGATTTTAGAGGTATGGAATGTTGGCTATAGGTATGCATACTTGTTCCGCTATACCCAGAATGATTCTCAATCTACAATGCTCTGGCAAAGTCTGGAAGGGGATTTTCTGCTGGAACCCAAAGTAATTGAAGTCTGGAAAGGGGTTGCATTAACCCGTACACTTGTTGTGGAGAATATCCCCTTCCCTGTGGTGGATGAAGAAAAGCGGAAATTCAGCGAAGCATCTATTCTTCCATATTTAGCTCTTCGCAGATCAGTCCATGACCCAATTTCGGAAGCCGAAATGGCCGTTTCTAGAGCTACGATCATGTATGGAAACCTTTCGGTTTAAATTCTAATAAAATTCTGTAATTTTCAAATTTTTACCCACAAAAGATCTACCTTCTATTTATAATTCAACTCAAGAGTAGCAGGAAGAGGTATAGGAGGTGCAGACTTTTGAGAATTGCACTGTGGACGTTAGCATGTCTTGTCATATAAGATAGAGCTTCCTCCAAACCAAATCAATTTCAAGTTGCATGTGGATACATACATGCCTTTTATGCTTTCGAATTAGCCATATGCTCGAATAATCTTAGCCAGCTGTGGTTGAAGCTGTGGCTTTTTGTCACAAAAATACACCATCTACTCAGCAATTGGTGAGCCCCAGGTGAGTCCTGCCGTTGTCAAGATTAAGCTTCAGTGATTGGACTCTGGGCAGATCACTTATTGCATAATATGCACTGATTTTTATAGGTACATGAAGATGCAGCTAAATTAGGTCCAGAGAAAGTTGATTTGTTCACTACTCCACATCGGAATATGATTACACCAATCCGATAACCGTCGCACGGAAATCTTTTAGGTCCTCAAAGAAATCTCCAGTCCGGTTGCTTTGCGGTTTGAGACTAGCACAGACGTTATGCAGGAACATTCTTTCACCCCCACCAAATCGCACGGGCTTTTCTTAATGCAAGTCTCATCATAAACATACGATGAGCAAGTACGCTTGATGCGAGAGTCACTCTCTTCTGCTCCCAGACTGCTCCTCACGGGGTATTTTTAGACCTGGTATATACTCAACGAGGCAGATCTACTAGGCAGATTTTCCTGGCCTAATTAAGGCACCAAGACTCGAAGGATCCACGGTTGGGCATTACCGTTTCCCCTCGAGGGCGCATAATCAGATCGTTTGAGCATCTAGAGCAGTATGTCTCTCTTCCCCAGACGCGCCACATTGGAACCACGAATCGGCAGCTGGACAAGTCAGTCTACGGCTCAGGCGTTTAGAACGTAGCCACGATCGCAACGAAGAGCTGGCGCCGCCACATTCGCGGTTTGGGGGGCGTCCCGAGCTGAGGCCAGTCGTCGGGACGGTGCTGGATAAAAGTGGCACTTCGCGATTGGGTGGCTTGCCCACACCCGAAACGTTTGGACAGCAGTTCAAACTTAAGCAGCAGAGTGGATTTACCCTCATTAGCAGCCTATTGTAATACATAATTGGCAAACTAATGTGGGATAGTGGGCTATTTTTGGTCAATTCCTCCTCGATCAATGGCTGGCCTCAATCCTCGCTTCCGCCAACGGGATGAAGCATCCAACCCAGACTCTGATAGGCCAATGGTGGCCTCTACAAGTTCAAATGTGTGGCTAGGCGCAACGACGGGATGGAAATTGATCTTCTTCAATACATACAGAAATACGTCAATGCCAGAGTGTTGCGTCCTCGTCCCCAACTTACATATGCCTAGATTCCCAATTATACATGCTGCTACCAATGACAAGCCGCGACTTTTGAGGCGCTTCGAGATTACTGGCCGCTCTAAGTCTTCGCCCAGAATGTGGCTGTCTTCACCGACAATGTGGCTAAATTTCACGGTGTGCTGGAATTCTGAGGCGTTCGGCGAGCGACCCAATCAACAGAAACGCGAGCCGTTTGCGAGCCTTATTATTGTTTTAACCTCTTGGGCAACAATATTCGCTGTCAGGATCTGCGCTAGCCTGCTCGATATTAACCGGCAGCCGAGTGCCTGATTGACAAAGTGGAACCCGTCCCTATGGTGGCACTGGGAGCAGGCCACGTACCGAGCACCCTCATATGCATGACTCGGTCAAACAACTCAGCTCTGCCCGAAACGAGTTTCCCAACTGCTAGCAGTGACGACATAAGATGCCAATACTCTTCATAAATGCTTGTGATGGTCGTATGAATTCTAATAGTCCCTTTACTTTCAACCTCCACACACCAATCACCCCATCCTCCACTTCTTTATTATCATCATCACCAACCCCACGCAAAGAAGCCAAGGATTCACTTTGCTGAAACATCCTTAATACTTTGTACAAGATGACTATGACTCTCGCCCCAGTCCCAGTCTCGGACATCCGAGCAATCTACCACAACAAGGGCCGATATCTCGAGCTTAGTGCCAAGGGCGTGCTTCCTGCTGTATATGACCAACCTTACTTTGCACAGGAAAAATGGGACTGCGGTCTACGCTTTTCTCTGCTCACCCACCCAATTGGTCTCAGCCGTCGCTATAGCCTGCCATACGAGGCAAGGCACAAGCTACAGGCCAGCTTCCCGCTGTCGCCCTTCAACCTCAAGAGCGTCGTTATCCACACAGCTCGTGGCACCTGGGAGATCCCAATCCAACACGTGACTGCGCCGCTTCGTAGCGATGATGTCAACATAGACGCGCTCCACAGCAAGCCCAGATACGGAGTCGCCTCCAGAGACGTGCTCCCGACCGTCCGCAAGCAGCTCGCTTGGGGCCAAACCCTTGTCATCCAGGCCAACATCCCAGACACCACCTCGGAAGTCAAGCCTCTGTTCAACCCAGAAAACATAATGATGGTCGATGCCAGTATCCACAATAATATCATGACCTGGAAATTTAAGTGGACTAAAGTGCCTAAACAAGATGATAGCACACATTTGATTGACATCCTCACCAAAACCCGCAACAGCAAATACGGGCCCGCCTCGTTTGTTCAGGGATACGTTATTGAGAGCGCTGCTTCCAAAGGCCTCCAGAGCAGCATGGAAGCAAAGCTAAATGACTTTGTCTATGGGGACCACTATTACTAGACTACATGATTGGTCTTGTTTGGATTAAGTGGTGGAGGAGGCATAAAAATATTACGCAAGGGAGGCCATAAATTGGTCCTCTATCTAATCATTCGCATCCATACCCAAGGGTAGAAGGATTCCCTTTGTATTAAAAATGTATTATTCACGCCAAAGAGCGATACCAGATATGTAACACATAGCAATATTCTTATGTTAATAATTTAAAAACTCATGTTCGAGTAATCACTTACCCTATACATATCTCCCTCGATGTCAATTTTGGATTGAACACTGGGGCGAGCATACCACCATCGCTGGCCAATGATAATTCGTCTAATTCATTTAAGAGATTGCGTAATTTAGCGCTTGTTATGGCTTAGTTTCTACATTCTCCTGGTAATTATCTTTTCGCACTAACTTTTCTACGATGAGACGCTTTAACCAGAAGTGTTACAGCTAGAACAAGACAAACTATACATTATCGAATCGAAGACACAGTATTCATGCAGCATAACACCTCTAAACCAGATTGTGCAAAATTTACAAGGCTTAATTTCTTGAACTTAAGACTGTCGATAGCCTTGTGGTTAGGTATGTTCATCACATGTTTTTGGGACGGCTTAGTGTTACGCCACTGAAGCGTCTTGCGGAGAAAGCAACGGTTTCTTCCGTTACACCTGTCATCTTGTAGCTAGTTCAAAATCAATTTAAATAGTGTAATTGTTAGTTCTTTTAGCCTTGCATTAATTTTGGAGGAGTGGCTGGATGGTTAGCGATGCTGTAATTTGCTTCTTGCCGGAGATTCCTCGAATGTCAAAGCATGTGACACTGAGAATAAAAAGAAGTAATAATATATTTGTTCGGTTAAATTAAAGTATCAAATCTCTTTTCTGAGTTCGATTAATTTACGTATGTTAGAATTGGTTGAAGCGTCATCATTCACGCATTGGGCTTGCGCAAATACCATGATTCACGAATACAAGGTGAAGCCTCGCAGTAATCAGAATCCGTTGATGTCAGTGATAGTGGCCCTCAAGAGAATGCGTTTACTTCACTTGATCCTTTCATCCTGTTCTGTAATCATATTGCATTATACCCTGGCCAAATGACCAAGTCTAAAACTGGTCATTCTCTTCACGCCGGCTACGCCCCATGTGAATTCCCACATCCCATGATGGCCATCACGGGCGTGCCAAGGACCTCTACACCACCAGCTCAAGCGTTGTGTTGCATCACATGAACCATTCCGTGGGATGCCGCCCGGCACTTCTGCCGCCGCCGCCACCGACGCTCACCTCGTTCGATCCATCATACGACTTCCCTCAAAATCCAACGCACAGCGAATGCAGTACCAAGGAGCAGCCACCTCCCCTTCCTGGACATCAGCGTGGGAGTCGACATCGACACGGCGGCTTGGCCAAGTCCGCGCCACCCCGGCTTACTTGGCATGGTTTGTGCATACCGCTGTTCCAGTGCCGTTGAGCGTTCGCAAATTATAATTTGTCGGCATTTAACCCCTTGCGCTGGATCCGTGCCCATGGCTGTTCGGTCCCTTCGCAGCGAGGCGCGTCTTGGCTTCTAAAGGGCCCCCCCCGGTGGTTAGCCGCGGGAGTTTTCGGGGCGCTGCTTCATGTCTTGAACCACGGCACTTCGGAAAGGATCGGGAACCAGGCGGCACGAGCAGCAACCCCTGGGACCAGAACCCCTCTGATGTTGTACCTGTCTGTGTGTCCTCTAGAAGGGAAATAGAAGATCCCCCAGCGCTTTTACGTACATGCGACTCAGCAGGTCCGAGTTCGCCGTCCAACCACACGGTTAGCGCCCAAGGCGCCTTATTACTCGCTGGGGCCTCTCCTTAGCCTCTGCGCGCGCGCTCTTCCGTCCGAGTTGACGATCCGGTCCCGGCTCCGGGCCGGTACTTGCGATGACTCCGGGCGGCTCTGCTGGCAAGGAAGCCGCTTGGTCGAGAAGTGAGACTGAGCAATCTCAAGTGGTAGTAGCCCTACGATAGCCGCGCAGGTCTAAGTTTTTCCTTTTTCCTCTTTTTGTCCGGGCGGCCCCACGTTGACCGCGGCATGGGCACGAGAGGATGTGTTAGTGCCCCGGCTGCTGGGCGTGGGTGGGTGTGGCAAGAAGCCGAACACGGGAACGGGTTGTATTTGGTGACAGGGCCGGTAAGAAGCCGAGTGGGCGGCAGTTGGATGTGCTGATTCGGAGCAATATGACGACGCATGGGGTTTCTGATCCCTGATTCGGTTTCAAGAACCCCATAGGCTCACAGTAAGTGGTATTGCCAAGGGCAGTGGGCAGTGACACAAGGACAGACATTGAGAAGACTCTGGTTGACAAGTTGAATTCATATTTCATGCGGCTCAGCTGGTTTAGGTTTGCAAGCTTTTTATTTTCAATTCACTAGCTATCCGACAAGAGTGTCGCCATGCTTAACGCCGTGGTGCTCCCTGCGCGCTGTTGAGGCTCCAAAGGTGCAAGTACATAGTATATATATAGAAAAAAGAGGCATTTGATGATGCCCATCAAGCCAACCAACAAAAACGGGGGCCAAAACGGCCTCCAACGTCCAAAGGATATTCGCTTTTATTGCCCCTGGACTGTGTTACCACCATTTCTCAACTTCCCCAGTGCTTGCTGCGCAATCTGAAGATCAACTCCTGGTTGAATCTAGGAGGGTGGTGCGACTGGTCCCTTATTGGTTAATAAATATGAACCAGCCGCCGGTGCCGTGGTGAAGACACCCTCGAATTGTAAACGGAAGTGATGCGTAGTCGTCCCGAAGCAATGCGTTTCTCAACGCATTCAGCCATCTTTTTGTGGCGCGATGTATTCATACTCGTCGCTTCGAGGGTTGTGCTCCAGGCATGTCCTTCCCCGCCGCATCACTCTTTTTATGTTGGTCGTACATTATCGTTCGTTCAGCCCGTGCGTCCCACCTCCACTACGTCCCCGCTACCCAAGGGAACATTTAACCCATGAGGGCGGCACCGCCAGACTCAATGGCCTCGATCTCAGCAGCGCTGAGGGTAGAGCGGCGGAAGCGGGTAGGGAGCTCAGAGACGTCGAAAGCGACGCCGTCGGGAGCGTGAATGGAGCCAAGGCTGGCGCCAGAAGCACCGCCGATGCCGCCGCCAGAGCGGAAGGTCTTCTGGAGGGGACCGTGCTGCTGGGCGTGGTCACGGTAGGAGCTGAACGAGTTGTGCACGGAGGAGGCAGAGCCGTTGCCGTAGTGGGTGAATCCCTCGGGGAGAGATCCAGTGGGGGAGGCAGGGTGAGGCTTGGGGGAGTGGTCAATGTTGGCTGGAAGACGAGAGCATGTTAGCAAAAAATCGAGGGGTTTTGCGACGAGGGCCTGGTAAGCGAGATGACCCCAGTGGTTTGCAACTCACCGGGAATAGTGCGAGGACCGATGAACCTGATGAGGGGAACGCGCTCGGCGTGGACAGCAGCCTGTCGGAGAGCTCGAGTGGTGGAGAACATTGTGGCGGATTGGATTGAAGGTGGTGGTTGGATTGGTTGAGATTGTGTGTTGAGGTGGAAGAGGAGGAAAAGGTGGGAGAGTCCGGGAGAGACGGGAGGAAGTCGGCTTAGTCTAGGGCGAAGTGCGCGAAAGATGCCGAGGCCGAGCCTGTGAATCGGGGCTTTGTTTTTTCTTTCTAGGTGAGAGAGCTGGACGAGAGCAACGGAGAGGAGTCGATCCTAGTTAAAGAGTCGAGCAGTTGTTGACCAAGGGCGATTATTAATTCACTGAGGGGAATGAGTGAGTGAAGGGGGAGAGGAAGAAGTCGTGTCGCAGGTTGGATGGGAATGGGCGTGGTTTGTATATGCGGAATTTTCGACCCGGAGACAGACGGACCAGGGAAGGTCGGACAAGCCAGCAGCAAGAAAGAAAAAAAAAAAAAAAAAAAAAAAAGAGCTCGCTAGCCTCGCGTCACCTCACAACCACAACATTTTTCTTGCTCATTTTGGCCTGGTTCTGGTAGGGTGAGCTAAAAAGCTGGAGCCCACGCCAGCTCTTGTCCACTGTAACCGCTGTGAAGGCCAGGATCCCACTGCGACATGGCCTGGAGCGAACCAGAACCCCACGCCCCAGGGCTCCGACGCACGGCGCCAACACCTCCACTCCAGGCAGGGTCTGCCGCTACACTACAGGGGGTGTGGCCGCCACCCACACACACCAAACAGCCCACTGCAGCCTGCAAGCCCGCCCACCACCACGTTTTCACGCCTCTCGTGTGGTCTGTAGTGGGTTGCTGTCAGAGAGCTGCCGCCTCGCCTAGCCTTCAACATTTGGTTTGGCTGGGTCCTGGCTGCTAACCACCACAAACTTTTTGTGCGCAAAGCCGCGTCTAAAAAAAAAAGTGACTGGGATAAGCCTATTTTTAATGAGCCGGGCTGATCCAACAAACGTCCAAACGGCCTCATTCCCTTCCCTCACTACGTGCTCTCCTGCCCAACACTCAACACCCCGCTTCGGACACGGAGCGGAGCGGAGCGGCAGGTGTGTGGTGAGGTGATCTGTGATGAGACGGCGGCGGCGCGGCCACAAGAAGCATGGGCGACTGGGGGAGCGAATGGCGTGTAATCGGCGGCCAGCACCGATGCTGCATTTGGGGCTCAGTCTGGAATAACAAGCTCGCATGTGGGATCCATCATGGGGAGATGAATGGGAAATGGGGATTCCGCGCCGGCCTGGGGTCTGCCGATCCGAGAGAGAAGCATCCCATCCCGCGCATCATCTTTACTTCCCGACCCTTGCTTTTGAGTGCCCAACCATTGCAACCAAGGACATGCCGAACGAGGCACATGGGGATGTCATGACACCCATTCGGCCCTGCGCACCTCGACGTCGTAGCACAGAGTAGCACCCTCGCATCTCTAATTGCACACGGACACACATGAAAAGAGCTCCGCGAGCCGAACCTCGGAGCACCTTCATCGACACCCACTACTATGCATCCAATAACACAGCTTGCATCGACACCTCAATTGCACGCCCACCCACCCTACCAAAACTTGCAATGCCCTCTCTCCTCTCTCTCCCCTTCACTAAAGGCGCGTGAGCGGGAAAGCTTTGACATCTTCCTCGCCTTGGCAATTAGCCTCAAGGAAGGCTAAACCTCCATCTCCGTCCCCGTCTATCTGCGACTGGGCAAATGGAGAAACGCGTCCAGGGACGGAAGGGTAAATGGCACTGCAGCCATCCAACCCCTCTTCCTCATCTCCATGCCAGATAGCACTAGCCCTCCCGTTCCTGCGAGATGTTGGGCCACAAGCGCCTCCTTGCAGCTCGTTTCGCGGGGGAATTTTTACTGCTTTCAGTAAGCGCCACCACCACAACGCCTCGCTGGCCAGGGGAGGTTGGTTTGCGGACGGGCGGGCGGTTGTAGACGGACGTATGGGCAACCGTGCTGATCAGCAGGAGCTGTTTCAACCCCCCCAAAAAACTAAGACCCTGGGGAACAACAGCTCTGTCTCGCCCATTCTTTGCCTTTTGCATGTGTAGCTGCAGATGCAGTATGGGGATTCGAGATGGGGTGGCAAGACATTCTTCGGCACCTTCATCCGATGCACCTCTGCCCATCCCCGTTCCATCCGGAAGCGGACGTTGTTGTTATTAGGAGGGCGTCAGCTTTGTTGCCCAAATTTCAGCTACAAGGCGTTGCCCAGAAGATTATGTCGTATCCGTGAACCAATTACGTAGTCATGGACCCCTTAGGTCCTTGTAACTCTAGCTAGCTGCCGCGGTAGGCGGAGAACCAGGTGGTTTGTTAATAATATCCACCCGCCCGTATGAACTGCTAACGTTCCAAACAAGGCGATTCCGCTGCCCAAGGACCCTCTCGGTACCCGTTTCGGTGCCCGTCTCGCGGGTGTACGGGGCCGTAGGAATAGCCAACCACGGGCAAGCATAAACTACTCGCTTCTATGAAAGCAGCGAGTGAGAGACGCTTTCAAAAAGAGCAATTGGTCATTTGGTTTGTCGAATGAATAGCTTTGGGGGCCTCAGCGATAAGCCCGAATCGCGAGCCAACGCCGACATGTACTCTGCTTTAGCTAGTTTGTCGATGGGCCTCAGATGTGGCGGCGGGCAACTCTCCGAATTGGCCATCGCGAAAAAAGGACAAAAAAAACAAGGCTGCATGTCTCCTACTCCTCCGCACTTCCTCAATCAAGTCAACTCTGACGGCGGAGGGCCCCGAGATCGCCATGGCCAAACATGACGTGTTTATAGCATCTAGTCCACCCCGCTCGGTCGACAACGACGCAATGCGGCCTACAAGTCTCGAGACGCACAGGTCTGATCCCCCTGGGGCCCTTGGGGAGGGGCGAGCGGAAAAAGCGATATCGACCTGGGCGGGATGCCGCCTTGGGCCAATCCCAGCACGGCTGGAGGCTATGACAGATGAGATTTACAGTTGGCATCTGGGCGCGCCTATCTCCACCTCCACACACACACTTTTGGGCGAACCCACACGTGCTGCACGCCCTACCATGGCACATCGGACGCTTGCGACAAAGGGCATCTCCCCCAGTGCCAGCTGCATGTTCGCGGACGACGGCTTCTAGAGAGACACGTCGCACGTGAATGGGGGACACGCGACGGCGGCCACACCTTATACCATAGGCCAGGAACGGTGGCCACACCTTGCGGAGCATCTCGGAGCACAAGCTCCCTGTTTTCTTTCGTGCATGGCAGCCCTCACCCCTCGTGCTCCTCCAACGGGAGTCGTAAAGGTGCAACCACCCCACGGCGCATAGCAGCCTACAGTGCCGTAAGCATGGCTCAATCTCACAGTGGCCTGTGCTGCAACACCAACGGCGGTGACGGCGACGCATGCAAATGCAAATTGGCCATGTGCAAGCTTATCTCTGGTCTCTGGTCTCCTGTCTTCTGTCTCCTAGCCTAGGGCTGGTTGTTGGAGCTCCTCCTTCTGAGGGCTGCTCTCTGCTTTGTACCTTTTGTAACCGGCCAGCGCCACTCAATGTTCCTCCTCTCTGCACTGCGCCCGGTTGAGCTCCGGTCATGTCGGGTGAGCCCCGGCATCGGCAGGCCCCTTGTCGGGCACTCTGTTTCGCTTTTTTTTCTCTCTCTGTTCGCTCGCTGGGAAGCGCGAGAGAGCGAGGCACTCCCCGCACATCTAGAAGCTCGCTCATGCCCGAAGTTCGTCATCACCCACTTGGTCGCCGACTTGTACAACGGGGCTACGGGAGTGGCTGCGGGACAGACACAGAGTTTTTCAACTGCCAATAGCCCCATTGAGAATTGTGGCATGAGTTCGGAATCCCCGGCCGATCATCATGATAATGTACAAGAGGTAGACGGCGGTTTAACAAGAGTCGCTCTGCCAACTGGCATAACTCGACTGTCTGGCACCAATTTGCATAATCTCTTCACATGCTTTGCATGCTGAGTTGCGTAGCTTCCTGCTCCTCCCACCCACCGTGCACCCCTGCGATAAGATAAAAGAAAAAAAAAGAAGCAAAATTTTTTGACTAGTACCGTAGCCAATCAGCTGCCCTCAATCGACATCTCCCCTCTCCAAATTTCCAAATTTCCGGGGAAGAGGCAAGACAAATTCCATCCAGCCACCAATCCCAACAGCTTTGGACGAAATTCCTTGTCGCTGCCCCGCGTCCACAAATATTTTTGGAAGGTGGTCCGTGAGTAGAAGGCGAAGATGATTCTTTGGCGCCAGCGATGTGTGTGTGACCGCGTTGCATTGCATTCGCATCGCATATACAACCTTTGCCTTGATTGGAGAAGCTCGATTTTTTTTTCTCCATCCAATTCAATTCGCCTCCCACTGCCCCTCTGCATCTGGCATCTCGCATTTGGCATCTTACCTCATCTCCCCTCCCTTTCAGGCCTCAAAATTATCACCTACAATTATAGCTTTTAGCTTTGAGTTCTAAGCATAAGGGCAATGTGCTATGGAGTGGCCAATTCACCAGTACCGCCATCTTCATGTTCTAGCCGTTGTGTTATCATCTCTTACATTGACATGTGATATCTCTGATTATTCTTCCTCAATTTCAATTCATAGAAAGCTATCCGCACGGCTATGTTCAGATTCATCAACTGTCAGCATGCCTTGCCCATCTGTTAGGAGTCACTAGATGTTCTTGTACTATTTTGCCTTAGCTGCCATCTCGAGCACTTTTGTGACATCAATGCATTGACCGAAGAATTCTAGACAGAGGTGTCCTTACTGGCAACGACCCCATTGGAATCAAACTTAATGCAATAGCTATAGAGTTGGGCTTTGAGGGTTTGATTCAGAACTCTATGTTTATATAGTATATGTCTTACCCAACCTTGGAAATAGAATATCAATAACCTGGAGCTTCTGCGTACCTGGAATGGCCGCACTTCAGATCGCATACATGATCTCGTGACCTTGGAAGGGTCTCACCAGCGCCGACAACAAGAATCTTCTAGAGAGTCAAGCCCAGGAGGGACCACGTCAAGACCATTTCTGATACTTGATAATGGATAAAGCGGTGACAATTTCTTTGTCTATGTCTCATAGAACATTGCAGCCCGGCTTATCAGTTTTTACCTTTCGTTTCTAAGAACAACCAGCTTTCTTTGCCAACCGCTTTAGAGCCTTGTCTCGGATTCCAGAACATCCTTTTTGTGGCCGCGCCTCATTCATTTTCACCACGATACAAGCCCCAACGAGTTTCATGTACCGGGCCAAAATATTTTGGATTTCAAAAAAAACGGACAACGCCTGGAGCCAAATCAAGGAGTGTGCAAGTGTGGTGTGATAGCAATTCAAATTTTTCTAGTACTACAGAAGGCCACAGAGAGGGGAATAGAGCGGCTATGACTCCGCATAAATCGACCCATGAAATATGAAAGCATGTCGAAACTGACTTTCTTTCACTCGTTGAAATCATTACCATGGATCCGTTCTCCTGTAAACCTTCGCAGAGTCATAATTATGACTGAGGGAGATTGGAATTTAGATTATCTGGACCAGCAGTGAATATGAAGCGGGCCAAAATTTTACTTTTACATTCTTGTTCACTGGCATCTTGCTGTTTCCGTGGTATCCTTTACTTTCAATGTTTCTGTCAAGCATGACAAACTTCATGGAACACGCATGCATGGCATGGCCTTAGGAGTAAGTGCGAAGACACTACAACTGAGCTTTGAGAGTATGAAAATAGAATAATAGAAGTTGGAGAATGAGAGGGAGGGAAGTTAAAACCTAAGGATTGTCACTTTCGGCCCGGCGGCTTGTGCTATCGAATTGCTGGATTTTTATGTCTTCTACACTTTTCAATTTGACCCCAAGCTTGTTCACTATTTTGAGAATCATATTCGAGGACCATTCGTGCTTTCTTACTGGCTGGGATACGTAGGTCGCAGGGGCAAGGGTACGATAGTGGGGATTCTCAGCCGAAACACACCGACTAGGCTCAGACTAGGCTCGAGTTTTGGATTTTTAAACTGGAATCAGCGATAGTCAAGCGATCTTGCAAGCATGATGGAAAATAGTTTCTGTGGAGCATAGCTCTCCTGATTTAGGAATCCTTTGTGGACTCAAGAAGAGTTCAGTGGGAGTGGGCGTCTCAGGGATGATCGGCGAATAAAATTGCTGATATGAATAATGATGGATAGCGATGAAGGAACTAATACAGACATGTTTGATATTATTCCTAGGCCAAGGGTATTTGATTCAACAAAAGTCACGGGCCAACGGCGTGTTGGATCGGATAATTTACCTTAGCCGAGTCGTTCTCATCCAACCAAGTAGCAACAACGCCACGAAAATTGGCCAGCCGAGTCCGGGGGTGCAACCAATCAAAAACCATTGCCTGCGACTCTATAAAAGGCGCGAGCGAACCCCTCTTTCATCTCCCTTGTAGGGATAACCTGTGAAGTCTTACTGTCCGACCTCTCTTGCTTCTCCCGCCGTGACCGCTGGAGGCACTTGTCTGAATAATGGAGGACCAACGTGACATTGTTATTGAACCCGACGACGATGGAAATCACGACTCTGTTCTTGGCGATCTGAGAGTGAGACATAATGCGCGAACCCTTGTGCCAGACTAACCAAACTTAATTTAGGACACGGCATCATCCACTGCCAGCTTAAATAGCTCCATCCTAGAGTACCGAAAAGAAAACGGGAGGACTTATCACAAATTTCACGATGGCAGTCAGTTTTCTGGATCAAAATTCTAGATCAGTGATGGACTAAAGACAAACATCTAGAATATCACTTTCCTAATGATGAGGCTGAGAATGAGCGGCTGGGTAAGAAATCATCTCCTTTCCTTACGGCTTTGTGTATTAATATCCTTCACTCAGACCTCCAGCATCATATCTTCTTCCTCACTTTGAAGGGAAAACTCGGTCTCTCTCCTCCTAATGACCCAACATCCAAAGTCAGCCGTGTACTGGATCTTGGGACCGGTACCGGCATCTGGGCCATGGACTTTGGTGAAGAGCACCGCGGCGCCGAGGTGAGAATGCTTCCCTGACCTCAGATGCGTATGTCTAACATATTATCCTTGGAGGTAATTGGCATTGATCTTTCGCCAATCCAACCCCAATTGTACGAACGGCCACCCAGTTGTAAAATGAACCGAAGAAACTAATAGATGTCACAGTGTCCCTCCAAATGTCAAGTTTGAAATCGATGATTTTGAAGACGAGTGGACATATTCGCAGCCATTCGACTATATCCATAGCCGGATGAACAATTCAAGCGTATCTGACTGGGAAAAGTACATCCAGCAATCATTCAAGTAAGCTCTTCCTTTTATCCTACAAAATATCAAAAGTTTTGTACTCACTGTTGCTCAGACACCTGAGCCCAGGTGGATATCTCGAGCTACAAGAATTTACTCTTCCGCGCTCTGACGACGGCACACTCACTCCAGAGCACGCTCTCTACCAATCCATGAACCTCCTGGGCGAAGCAGCGGCAAAATTTGGCCGCGCATTCATCGACATCCGCACAATCAAATCATTGCTCGAACAAGAAGGCTTTGAGGACGTCCGCGAGTACCACTACAAGTGGCCCTCCAACACCTGGCCACGAGACCCGAGCCTCAAGGAGCTGGGTCTTTGGAACCACGAGAACATTGTCACGGGTCTGCAAGGATTTCTGATGGCGGCATTGACCAGGGGACTGGGATGGAAAGCCGAAGAGGTCGATGCTCTTGCTGCAAACGCGCGAAGGGACATGGATGACAAGAGGGTGCACGCTTATTGGCCCATGATTGTAGTCACAGGAAGGAAACCTGGAAATGTGAGCGTGAGTGCCACTGAGAAATAAAAAGAAAAGAGCCCTGGGATGTGGACTGGACCGAGTGGATGAGTATTGATTTAGTTCGGATGAAAAATTCCCGCTTACCGTGAGTCTCCCATTTGTGAAAATTGGAGTTCAGTCTCACAAATGTGTATTTCTCATCCATCCTGGTATTGGTGTTGTGAAACTTCAAATTTCAGGCTTGCTCAATGGTTAAATCAAGCCGACAGTCCAAATTACCCAACAAACTACGAGGTTCTATTGTGAGAATGATCAATTTATGTCGATGACAAATTCAACGACAAGTATTGCACCATTGAAGTTACTCAATCTGCCGGCTGTAAGTATATCTTGAAGCTCTCATCGATCCATCTCAGCCCGAGTGTCGTTTATTCATATTGGGTCGCTCCTCGGCGTTCCATATGATCCCCTGGGAGATAAATGTTTGACGGTTCATCATTTGAATGTGTTTAAACCTGTTGCTGGTTGAATATCACTAAAATGTAGACTTCAGCTGAGTGCTTGTGCGATGGGGAAATGTGCTTAATTTCCTGTCTACCTCATGTGAGCGTAATGACTATCTATTTTACAGGTGACCTCAGTCAATGGTCTTCAAGCCCAACCAACTATCCACCCTTAACGCCGACTCAATGGCCTGTTCCTCCTAGCTGCCCATAATGCCAATAATAATATTCCTTCGAAGCTCCGCAAGCACCCGCCCCAAAATTTAGTGTCTGATGGGCGACAATGCCATCTTGTCTGTCTGCTTGAACGCTCAGTACATACCAGCAACCACAAAAGCAGCTACGGCAGCAGCAGTAGTGATCAGGCCGGTCTGTTTGGGTGCAGAGTCAGCACTGTCAGTCTCGTCGGGGCGTTTGTCCTCGTCGTAACTGTCGTCTTCGTCGTCGAAATCATCTTCATTGCCAACGTCATCTTCATCGTCGACATTGTCTTCATCATCGATGCCATCTTGGTCGAAGTCGCTTCCGTCAATGATGATGAATGGGTTGCCAGTTTGAGTGACTAAGCTGGAATCGTCAATGGTGATTGTTGTTGTAACGTCGGCAACGATCCAAGTGATTGCGCTGCAGTTCGTCAAGGCGAATGGGAATCTGCCTCGCAGGCCGAAAATCTCAGGGTAGTCCTGGCAAACCTCCTCAAGGTAAACAAACTCAGGCTCAAGCAAGTTTTCCCAGTCCAAAAGATTGGAGAAGTGAGATGTGATGAGAGCAGCAGCTGCGCCTGTGGCAGATGGGAGTACGCAAGGTTGGGTGGGGGTGCCCTGTTCAGCCTGCTCATTCATGTAGCTGGCGACGAGGCTGTTGGGAAATGGGTAGCCAGTGACTGCGGGGAGAATCATATTAGCGAGAGAAGTGCATTGCTCCCTATTGAGAATCGTCAAGGGAGTCTTGGCCTGTGCAACAGTGGCGGCGACGACGCTGAACAAGAGGTGGCGAAACTGCATGTCGGCGGTGTTGTTGGGCTGCAAAGTGAGGCCGTGTGTAGTGTTTGATGATGCTGAGCGGTGTTGATAATGGCAAGTGTGACGATGAGAGTGATGAAGATGAAAGTGATGGCGATAAACAGTGATGAAGATGAACACTGGCGACTGTGAAAGTATGAACTGCGATAAAGAGTCGAAGAAACCAAGAAGAGCGAAGAGTAAAGAAAAACAGAAAAGTTGCGTCCAAGTGTGCAGATGGAGGAAAAACGGGAGATGGATGGAATAAGTACTCGAAAATGATCCCCTGGCTTTGCCTTCCGTTGGATCATTCTGGACTGTTGCAATGTAAGGAACGAACAACGAGGGAAATCGCGGGAGAGGCATTGCACCGGTAGTGCTTCAACTGCTTCGCACCATGCAGCTTGGTGTGCTGTCTCATTCTAAAAATATTGTACGGCGTTTTTTCCCCTCTATTGTAGCATCTTTTAAGCGAACTGCATTTGGTCAGTGTCGTTTCTTGTATCTGTATCCAAGCCGAAATATGAGTGCCTTGTACTTGGGGCAACTTTCGCCTCGGTGCGTCGGTCGAGAACTGGTGATGTCATAATCAATTTACTTTGATGAGCCGTGAATCAAAACCTCCTTCTAGATACACTAGTCTTCGAGGGCCCCGTGATCTGTAACTTGCCTGCTCCTCGTGCTAGCCATTGACAGATGTGATGTCAACGACATCACCTAATTTGACTTATTGACACTTGCCTCACTCACAAAGGGGCCTTCAACGACGGTCATTCATGTGATAGCGATGAGCTGAGAGCCATAAAATGTCAGTAAAACGTCTATTCGTAGGTAGTAAAGATGAATTTGGTCTATAAACGGTGGTTGCTCGGTCTTCCTCGAGAGAACACTCGCCAAATCCGCGCTCTCACTATGAATGGCGTGGCTGCGAATGGGCTCTAAATTTAGACCGGAGGCCGCAAAATAAAGTTGGCCCGCAGGCTCTAGTTTCGTGCCCTTCCTTCCATGGTCGTGCAATATGTACAGTTGTCGTGATGGTTTCGGTGGCCAGCTACTGCCCCGCGCGCTCTCGTTCCTCCACAGTCAAATCGCTCTTGGCGCGACCGACATCAATGAAAGAAATCAATAGGCAAGCGGCCCCCGCAGCACCCACGCCCAGCCAGAAAGCGTTTTGGTACTGATGTTTCAGACTCTGATGTGAAGTCTGCCCGACTACGACATCCCCGATTCCTTGGAAAGTACTTATGCCGAGGAATAGCGCACTGTTGATGAGCGCCCCTGCTAGACCTTGTCGCCGTGCGGGTAGATTAGTCGTGATGAACACGTTGCTGATGGTAAAGGTAATGTCAACGCCTATCGTTGAACCAATCATGGCCGGCATGACCCAGGCCCAATAATTTGGGTTATCGGGCATGAGAGCAAATAACAGGCAGCTGACAATGTAACCTGAGCCAGAAATAACAAGGAGGACACGTCCAGGCAGGTGATGTAGTGTCAAACCGCCGACTGTGCTAAGAAGAATTCCGCCAACGATGAGAGGCACGTACCAGACGGCAGTCACCAATGGACTCTTCTCCAGGACAAGCTCAATATAAAAACTGCTATAGAAAAGGAACACGCCGAAGGAGCCGTATCCAAGGAACAGCGCTACCACAAGGCGTTTCATGTATGGTGGTGAAAAGAGGTCAGGTGGGATTAGAGGATTCGGAACCACCCAGCCCTCAACGTAAACGGCGGCGGCGAGAAAACATGCGCCCGCGATAATCGTGACGATGATCTGCGGACTCGCCCAACCATTGGGTGCTTGAGAGCTGTCTGTGATGGCGTATACTACAAGGATCAAACCAGGAACGATGGTTGCAACACCCCACCAATCCATCTTCACATCTGGAGGGGGTCTGGCGCGGAAGTCACGCGGGACACAGAAGAAGGCGATGGCGCAGATGACAGCCAGCATCATGGTTCCAATCCAAAAGTACCACCTCCAGGTTAAAAATTGGCCACAAATTCCTCCCATTAGAATGCCGACGAAGAAACCCACTGGTGCAAATGCTCCATAGAGGGCAAAGGCGAGGTTCTTGCGCGGGCCAGGTCGATACGTCTTCCCAAGCAACGTGATGCCGGCGGGTAAAAATGCAGCCGCTCCTAGGCCTTGCAACGCCCGACAGACGATGAGCATTACATAATTCTTGCTGAAGCCCGCAACCAGAACCCAGAGACAAAACCAGGAGAGCCCGGTGGTGAAAGTGACGTGTGCGCCGTGCATATCGTTGAGTCGACCAAATGGGAGGAGAAACGCTCCGGTGACGAGAGAGAAGACGCTGGCTGGCCACGTCCGGGACGCCTCAGGGATATTAAGCTCAGTTGAAATGGGAGGTAAAATGATGTGGAATCCCGAAACAAAAAACTCCTGTTCTTTTTGGATCAGCATGCTCACATCTAATGTTGTCGTGGATTGAGGTGGCGGCAGAAGGGGTGACGACCAAGCCGCCTCGGCGCTCTAACCACACATACCGCCATAGTCATTGAGCCCAAAAGTGATATTAAAAATCCGACTTCAGCCCAAATGCTACCGAACACGGCCGGCCGCTGCCGTCCCAGTTTCTCGACATCCACGGCGATGCTACTGGTCGCCGATTCTGGGTCGCCAACCTCGGCAGTTGGGGTTTCGGGCTTCATGGCTGCCACAAGTGGGAAGTCGTATGAAGAGAAACTGAGAATATGCTTGGGTCAAATCCACGAAGCTCGATCACGGCGAGGAAGTGTCCATTTTATAGAAATCCAGCGGTCGCGCTGAGTACGGCGAGACCAATCACCGGCAAGGCGCTCTCCACGATTAACGGTATTATAAACCGCCTTCAGGTCCCGCCTCATCTATCAGATCAATTTATCCCCCTGTACAGCATGCAAGCCCATGGTATAGACTTCCCTGATGTAGCATGGCTTGGTATCATTGAAGATGACCCACAGGTGACAAAATAAATTGGGCACCGGGCAAATGTCCCACCCAGCCCATCTGCAAAAAAGAATGTAATGAAATCATTTGTTGGTATAAATGAGTAAAATCAACTCTGAGGTTTCTTATTTAGGCTTTTACTTCTATATTCTCGTTGTCTGACTTCATTTATCACTTGTCTTCTTAATTCCATTCCGCGATGGTGTACCGTCCTTTTTGTCACTTGAGTGCAAGGCTCCCAAGGACCCACCTCAACATGACCGACTTTCGTCCCATCAAACATGCAAGCCGTGGGATCGAGTTCCCTGATTTGGCATGGCTTGATATTGGCTAAGGAAGCGTCCGAACGCCCTTCCTTTCATTGGGTTGCTGAGATGGGGTAGAAAGGCGGCTCGCCCACATTCTTAATTCCATGGTAACCCTGCCAAGACATCGATCTTGGCCCTTGGCGAATCACAAGCGCCGATGCAAGACATGGGTATTTATCTTCCCGATTGAGTCTAGGGGCTGCGAATTGACGACCGCCCATCTCCACCACAACCTTCAAACGCCCACTCTGTGATGTCAAAGCCAAGGCGCAAATGCCGGGGGTTTTCGAGGGGCTTACTAAGTCCCAATGTTGGCGGAATGACCGTTGTAGCATTGCCGGCCGCTCTCTTAATTACATCTGGGATCCTATGCAACTGCCGAGTTCGCCGCCGGCTTCCAACGTCTTCCAGACACTTCGTCACTGATGCTGCACCGTTTCCCCGCGTTGAGACTTGTTCGGGGTGGGCCAGCCGTCACCTCAGGCCATCAACGTCTTATCGCACCGAACCCATCCATCTGGATACCGTCCCACCTTTGACTAAACGCATCTGCGGCACGCGTTGCCAAAATGGAGCCCCTCCAAATATCAACCCGTCCCAGCAAAGATTGTCACAATTGCCGCCCCCGTAGGCTTCGGTGTGACCGCTCTCTGCCAGCTTGCCTGAAATGCACATCGTCTGGACAAGTGTGCCTTGGCTATGGGAAACGGTACAGGTTTTCAGGTGCAGTAGCTAGCCGAGGAAAATTGGCCGGCAAGCAGATTCCTATCATTGAGCCTACAAAGCAGCCGGGATGCGCAGGGTTAAATGAACAATCCCGCATAGTAAGAAAACGGTCACGCCCCACCTTCGCCGGAACCCCCAGTCCGAACAACAGCCCAATCCTCCCATCACTAGTTGATCCTTTGTTCCATGATGTGAATTACTCATATCGTCACTACCTCTCTTACTGTAAGCCTTATTGGATTATACAACTGCCTACATATGAATTAACAGGATTTAGATACGACTCGGCTATGTCAGGATCTGATGGTGGTCGACCTCCCGAATAACCCATTCCGCCAACTGATTACACTGAGCAAGACGCATCCGGTTTTACAGCATGTCTTTGTAGCATCTTCAGCCACTCATCTTTCAAATACTCTGAAATTGCCAATAGCTGACAGGCTACCTAATGGCACAATAGTCGCAAAATATATCAGTACAGAAGCATCCCACCGTGCTTGGATAGATGCTCTAGCGGCTAAGCAAAGGGCGTTGCAGTCTCTGTATGCAGCACTGCAAAACATCGAGGCGGTTGGAAGTGAAATTGTATTAATAGCGGTGTTGTTCTTCATCAACCTGGAGTGCATTGAATCCGGGAAGCATGGCTGGAGAGCCCACTTAGAAGGAAGCGGTCGGCTGCTGGAAGCTCTTCCACCACCGGGTGTCTCGAATGAAATGTTTAGGGACTGCATCATGTCAGACTGCTATTTGTAAGTAATTTCTGACACCATGACGAGGAATCTGCTGACCCTCATCTTGATATTTCATCTTTGCGTCAGTATTCGCGCAGGAACCGCCAGCTCTCTCATCCTACTCCTCCTTGGCAAAAACGTCATCCGCAATACGCCGGGTAGCTAATAGCAGTCTTTTCTGTTGCCCTGCAGAAATCATGCAAATTTTACTGGCTGCTGCACAGTTATCAAACCAACTGGATCAAAACGACGATAAGTCTCAGTCACAGGTTACCGAGGCGGGAATGGACTTGCTGGCTAGCGCAATGTCTTTTGACCTAGACACATGGGAAAACGACACCGAAAGCATAACGCCAGGACGCCAGGTCAAGGAGATTGCCAGTCGCAGACATGCTGCAGCCACATACCAGCTGGCATGTTGCCTGTACATCTTATGTGCCGTTCCATCCATCAAAGGTCTCCTCCCACTGGGGGTGGAAGAGGCTTGGGAACATGACCTTACGTGTCACCTGTCAGCCATAGCTGACGAAGACCCAAACTTTAAGGCGACGGTGTGGCCGACTTTCATTGCCGGCGCTCAAGCCCGGCACCCGGAACAACAAACTTGGGCCATGGATAGGATGCAGAGGATTGCACTGTATCTTCCGTGGGGGTTCGTATACACTGCGATAGATGCACTCCAGGTTATCTGGACAATGGGGACAGAAGCCAAAGATCAAGCACAGTGCAACTGGTTACAAATCCTAAAGGACCCCAAGATAAACTTTCTGTTAATTTGAAAATAATCAGGCCACTTTTTCCTCATCGTTCTTTTTGATCTTCTTTTTTCTGGGGGGTTGCTTTTGCTTGCACGCGATCGGAGGAAGACAATGATGTAGTTGCGATCGGGGATAGGCAAGTGCGGGTGTCAGAGACAAAGTCAAAGTGTGGCACAGTACACCATCATGTATGTGGGGGAACTTAAATATGATGCTGGCCAAGAGTAGAGAGGGTGATTAAGTTATGAGTCCTGCAGCTTCGGCGATCACCATGCGACGGTGCCGGTTCCGCGTTGAGGGGCAGATTCGTTGAAGCCTCGACAGTGAAGTGGCGCAATCAACAGCCTTAACGGAGGAGTCTCGGGTTCGAGATCTACCATCGGTATGCAGTCATATGACATGGCACTAACCTGGCGTCCGAGACATTTGACGTGAGTTCTACGTATGCTGCCTCGGAATTGCCTTCGGAGGCCACCTCGTTCTCGTCCGCGCCCGATTCCGCGTGAACACGAGCTGAAGCCACATTCGAAACGGGTTGAACGTGCAGTCTTACCCCCAAAAACACGGACATATTATCCGGGGTCGATTTTTGCTTTTCTTTTTTTCTTACGCTTCTTTTCTTTTTCTATGCGTTCGATGCAGCTAGCCCATGGAACTAATGTAAAAGTCCGTAGATGGATCTTTTTTGACGTACTGTGTGATAATGCACTGCGAGATGTCTATTCTGCTGGTGCTTGGGCAAAATATAACAAAAAGAAGAGATGAAAAAAAGATGAAAAAAAGATGAAAAAAGTGCTGCGCGCTGTATTTGGATCATACTTGTGATATAACAAGATGGTATTATTCTCATTTCGGGCCACGCCACAGTTCTTCCAGAGAGGTCATGCCAGCACGGCAGGTCCTAAGTTTGAGTCTCGGTCAGACCTAGGATTCTCTTGTGGCGCTCGCTTGGAACAACAAGAGGCCCTCTTTGGGGGGGGCCATCTTTTTGTGTCGTGGCGGGATGGATGCCTCGTGGCATCGTCCTTGCCGGGGTAATGCAAATGGTGCGAGACTGTAGAGAAAAATATGAGACACGGGATGTTTTTTCCTGTCGAAAAGCTGGTGTTACGCGAGGGGCTGCCGGCAATAGCGATCTAGTGGCTTGTTGTTAGTTTCTGACAGGCTTAGCTTGGGCCGCTGGGATTGGTGAAAGTGAGACACGCAAGAAGAGAAATGACAGAACTAAATCATGGTGGAGGCGGGGTTGGGCTATCGATAGCGGACGCTTCAAACCCGCACGATTCGACATGGATAGCCTTGGTAGCGGAGATCGGGGAAGTGAATGGTGATGGGGATGGATGGAGCGATGAAACGAACAAGCTCGAAGCTCGCGTTAGAAGACACGAGGTTTGATAGCGGATTCAACGGCCCCTTGATCGGGTTCCTGAATATCTGGGCTGCCCTTTGTATTAAATTTGTTAGTGTTGCTCACTTGCAAGTGATGCGGGCCATTTAAGCCGCGGCGTCGATCAATGGGGCAATTATCGCCACTCCTCACCTCGTTAGCCCCAGAGCTAAACCAGGAGCAGCAGCGCGACAGAGCTACTCGTTCGCTACCAGAGGAACACGGGCGGAAGATTGCGACGGCGATGAAGGCCTTGTCCATGTCCATGTCGCGTTCATGCCAAGAGGCATCATCTGAAGTCGCTGCACTGTGCATGCCGCCACCAGGTGGCAGACCCTGAGATGGGCGACGACCAGACGTTATTGGCCACGCGGCGACCAGAGAAGCCGCCGCTGAGCACTGCAAGGGATGCGGCGTGTGCGGCCCTAGGCTGGGCTGGACTAAAAAAAAAGTAATGGCAATGCTTCTTTGCCATCTGGGGAACCAAGGGGAGCCCATTCCAGTCATAAATCTCGGGTGTGGACCAACGCTTCCCCCATCTCGCCGCCAGATGCAAAACTTCCAACCTACCTCACACCACCGCCAGTATGCGACGGCAGAACCGCTCCTGCGACCAGTGCCGCAAGGCCAAGCGCGCGTGCAATGCGCCCTCGCTGTGGGACGTCCATGGCAAGATGAAGAAGCGCCCCCGGCCGGGCACCGATGACGCTGCCTCCCATATCACGCTGACCGAACAGGACCTTGGTGAGTATCTGCGTCTCCATCTTCGCCTTCCTCCTCCCATCGCGGGACTCAGGCACTAATGGCACGAACCCCACCCCGCAGACGAGTACGAGACGTGCGCCTCGCCTTGTTCCCACTGCCTGAGGACGGGCAAGCAATGCACTCTGCACTGGGTTCGGAACCAGTTGCGCAGTAGTCTAACTAGCAAACCTACTACCGGCACCAGTGATCGACGCAGCCCCGGCAAACCGCCCAGCATCCCCTGGCAGCCCTCTCCCCCGTCGCAGCCGGCATCAGGAGATGAAACCGCGCCGACTGCAGAGCCAGCTTTGGCTTCAGGGCCAACTTCATCGTTGGCATCGTCGCCACCCGAGCAGCTGGTTGTTGAGGAGGAGGGCAGTCCCAACTCCAACTCCTCGGCTGGCTTCCTGGAACTCTCCTGGGCATCCACTTCAACCCCACCGGACCTGGTTGACTCCAGCTACGGGGCTGTCCCCATCAACACTTACGAGGAGCCTGGTGTCGTTGGAGCCATCTTTAACGCGGAGTCCACTTCGTATCCTATGCTTCCGGCCGAGGCCGCCTTGACCTCGGATTTTGAGCCTCAAACACTTCCAGGGCAACATGGACTTGCAACCGCAGTCGTCAACGATGTTGATGAATTGCCTCTCTACGAGACACAGCACCCTCAATATGTCCAGACCGAATCGCCTCCTCTGCTATCCGGTTCTTACCAAACCGAAATGAGTCCCACCTTCAATATCAGCCAATATTCCAGCAGCGTAACGAGCAGCGCGAAGAGCACCACTCCTTCGATTTCGCCCTTCTCCACCGCTAGCCTCATGGCCTCCAACACCAACAAGAAGCTCATCTCGGACAATCTCATGCGCATCTACCACGACGCTTTTGAATTCGCCCTCACCTGCTGTTTGTCGCCTGAAGCTTGCCCGTATCAGTTGTCTGAGCAATCTCCCCAGAGCATCAGTTGGCTGGCATGCCGCTATGACTCGGTCAGCCTTTTGAACCAATACGACCCAGACCAGAAAGATACCATCATCTACCACCGCGTCACCAAGCTGGACAGAGCGGCCCAAAAGAGTGGCTTGATTCGACTGACAAAGACCCAAGACAGAGCCATCTCCAAAGCCCTCTACCTCTCCATCCTGGCCTACGCAACACAATGGGCTCAGGGCAGCCAGCGCGAACGCGAGCAGTACCCGCCAAACCTAAGCAACCCTCACCTGGACTACGTCGCCGATGATGTGAGCACCGAATTCGATCGCGTTCTCCAGAAATCGCTCTGGACCCAGGCAAAGCGTGCCCTGGACGATTGCGCGGACATTGAGTGCTTTCGCATTGTGTGCGCAGATTGGATCATGGGTCTGACGCAAAGGCCAATGGCAAAAGACGACCTCGATTTCGACATCCCGCAAACCGTCTTCGGGTCCGAAACCCACATAGTCGGCGGAAGGGGCTCTGTCGCATCACGAACCAGCGACATTCTGGCTACAGCCGGGCCCCCAATTTTCACCGAACGGGCTGCTCGAAAAGTTCATGCTCTCAAGTACAGATATGAAACACGGAGAGCCGGCATATGTGAAGTGGAAGACCACCTTGCGGAGCTAGACACAAGCCCTCCCGAGGCTTTTTGCCCAGACGACACTGGCACCTTTGGACTCATGTACTGGATGGCAATCATGATTGATACCATTGCATCCGCCATGCACAACCGTCCCATTGTCATTTCCGACGAAGAGTGTCAACATGATGCGGCATACATAGGCCGTCTCCCCCTTCTGGGCTTCGATATCGACTGCAACCCTCACGACATTAACTGGTGGACTAGTCTGTTCGACGTCGACCTTGAAGAAAATGGCTTACTGTGCTGGCCATGTTCAACCGACATTTCAGTCAAGGCCATCATCGCGGCAACCCCGGTTAAAGTGGTCCTATTCAGACATGTGGTATCGCTTCAAAACACCGTGAGAAGTAACTACCGCGGGGAGATGGTGGAGAACATCATCAGCAACGCCATGGCTATCTACAAGCACTGGCGCATAACCTATGGCACCCTGTTTAGGGGCTTCGTCGACAACTATGACCAGGTTCCATTACACATGCGAGTTTGGTTCATCCATGTTATCGTCTATTTCCACTACGCGGCCCTCCTTCTCGCAGACATAATTGAAGTGGTCGATATGAAGGGTCTTGGAGTCGAGTTTGTTTCTCAAGTCCGCATGAGCGTCGGCATCGTTGGGCTCATGAGAGCGGGCAGCACAAAGGCCATTTCGGATCTCGCGCGAGTCGCAACAAATCCCAACCCGCAATCAACCGAGTTCCACTTTGCAGTTGTCCTGCAACCCATCCTGCCGGAACCCTGGACAATGATGCTCATCAAGTGTTTCACCAAGGTGGCGATTCTCTACCTAACCGAAGTCGCCAAGATGGCACAGCACGAGCCTCTCTCGCTAGACACGCCGCCGTTCATGATGCTAGTAAGCCGATGCGAATACTGCGTGAAGGCGGTCTATTGCCTAGGCAAGAAGTCAGACATGGCGCAAGCCATTAGCGTTGTGCTCTACTCGGCACTCAAGCCATATCTAGCTATTTGCTAAACCCCCTTTCTTAACTCCCGAGGTGTTATTAGACCCCGCAAAGCAGATGTTTGAACACATGCTGTTTATGTAATGCCGTCATGTATATTAGCGAGCAATTGATTATTATTATTGTTTTTTATTTGACATGTTGTGTTCGCATTTGGTGAAATTGTGATGGCCGGTGACCTTGTGGGGATGAGTTGCCACCTGGATGCGCTCGGTTCGCTCTAACCGCTCGCCGTGTTCTGCCCCAGGAGTTATACCAATCAACGGAACTTGGTTGAATGTGCCCCCTCACAGTATTGACCTATCATTCAATAATAAACGCGACCCTGAATCTCTCGGTCCACGTGTTGGTTAGCGTTGTCCGCCCAAAAGCGGAGCCAACCACACTGTTTCACGTCCAGCCTTCAATCACCTTGCTCGGAAGACATCGACACGTTTGAGGTTGGCAACTCGCCGCTTCCACTAAAAACATCTGAATGGCCTCAATTATGATCCAGGGTGAGCAACTTTCGGACCATAATGCCGGCATCCCCGACCCCAGCCCGTCTTTCGTGAATCATGGAAATTTCACCTCCGATCCAGTCACAGTGCCGATGTCGAGGAGCAATTCCAGACCAATAAACTACTCCCCCTGCTAAAAAGTCGCCCGGCAGCCAGCCAATTTCCTATTTTGGATTCCTGCAGTAAGCCTTGGGCCGGCCCATGTAGGTCAAACCCGACTGACATGTGACTCACTTGATTAGGAGGAGTGATCTGCTTCTAGATGCCCCCTTGCGGAGCCTTTTCACCGCCAGGAGGCGGCAATGGGGTGAAACCAGGTCCACAACACAAGCATTTTCAGTCAATTGGCCTTATACAATGCATGAGTGACCAGGTATCTGGCTCCTACCGAGCGAGATTTTTTTTTGGTACATCGGAATGCCATTTTCTGACTTGTCACCTCCGCGTCTTACACAATGTGCACATCGGGTAACTAGACAAATTGTAGAAGAGGATCGCCCAGCGAATGACGCAATAAGGATCAAATGTTGAATGACAAAGACTTTTACTGGTTTTTCGACTAACTTACCATGCGAGGCCTATGTTCTTTTAAGTGCTTCTTCTTCTTCTTCTTCTCCTTCTCCTAGCGAAAGGTCTTACACCACAGCTGTGCTCGCTTCCTTGACATTTGGCAGGCAAAAAACGTGGGGGTTAGTGCTCAGGCACTGCAGCCCCAAGACACAGCTCCTTTATTGGCCGTCTCCACTGAAGCATTCATCCGCGGGGAGGGTGGCCTCGCGGTGGCCAAGAAAAAAAAATACTGCATGCCAAGTCACTATATATGTTTTACCAATGATGGTTGGTCGGTTTGCCACACGGAGATGACGTGGCGACAGGGAGGCTTTCGGGTGCATCCGTGCGGGTTCCATTCAGGTGAGATCCAGAGGCTCTGTTGCCACCTCAAAAAAAACTGGTCTTTCAAGGGTTCACTTCGGTCATGTAGATGCCCAACTCACTGACTGAGATTCACATTGACGCACTCAGGTTCCGCGAGAGAGGGCTGGGTTGCGCAGATCGAATGGTTTCAGCAATCGCGGAAGCGAGACGAGACCTGCAGATGGTACAGTGGTAGAAAGAATCATCAAAGCAGTGAAATGCATGTTTACGATAGTGCTTCATTATGACGATGTGAGTGAAACTGCAATTGGGGGTGAGTGGGTTCATGATGAGCGTCGCTCTGTGCTTGTCTGGACTTTCTCAGCGCATCCATCTCATTTAAATATATTTTTATTTATTCCATGATGTATATCTCACTCATACAAAGCCTCTAGAGGGCCATTCATGAATGAGTTGCGAAGCCTTAGCTCAGCAAGGGCATCAACTCCAACATATCAAAATCTCACCCTCAAATACGAGAAGACAACCTACCCAATCACGTCCGATCGTAAGTCATTAAATTCCATTGACTACATTTCCTTGTAGAAAACTTGAGGATTGATGCAGTATCAAGACTTTTTAAATGAAATAAAATAAAAATTAGCATTGACAGCACAGTAGAGAGTAGAGATTCTCATATCCGCCATTCCGGAGACTATGAGGCTTCTAAACAGATACAAATGAGAAGTTTTCACCAATTCAGATTATCAACATGAAATTTGTTTGAGTTTCATTTCTCTAAGCTCCCTAGATAGCTTTGGCAATGTCACGATAAGGCAAAGAATGGCAATAATATATCAAGGTCTCGACGGTCTGTTTTTTTACCCATTGACCGTTTCAGAAAAGCTCCCATGATCCGGTTTATTGTATTAAATATAAACTTATGCATCTCTTTTCTATACCCTGCATGATTCGGGCTCGGCTTTATGTCTATCTTCACATAGCTCTATTTACACCCGCTATAAAATGAATCCATGTAGAATGGGTCATATCTAGTGCTTATGCACACATTCTCCTCGCTTTCTCAGCTTGCTAGCATTGTCTCTTTCTTCCTGGGAGAGATTCTGTGCGGCAAACCCACCAACGGTGCGGCGGGAAAGCGTCGAACTCGCTGTGTCATTGTTGGGAAACTTGGGGGTCACTCCAAAATCGTGTCCATCGGCAACATAAAGCACTTCACCGCCGACCATGGTGAGCAGTACCTTCTGGCGACCAAGTTCCTCATCTGGAACTTTGAAGAAGTTGTTTTCCAGGATAATCACATCCGCTAGTTTGCCCGTCTCAAGTGAACCAATTTGCTTGTCAGCACGCAAGAATCGAGCACCGTTAATCGTAATCGAGCGCAGGGCCGACTTTCGAGAAATACCGCTTCCTGGAAAGATGCCGTCGTAAGGCGCGCCCTGAGATGCTGGGGAGTTGGGGTTTTCCGGGTCTCCAGAACGTGTGACGGCAACCTTTAGCGCGAGAAACTCGTCAAGAGGGTCAATCTGTATCCGTTAGCTTCACTTGGATCTACAACAACAAAAAACAAAGAACGTGAAACATACTGGCCAATCGCTTCCGTATACCAGAGGGCGGCCGGCTGCTTCAAACTTGGCCCATGCCTGTAGATTCTTGATGCGATAATCGGCAATCGACTTGAACGTGTTTGGAATGTAAAAGGAGCTGAGCTGCGCCCACTGGTAGCTCACAATCGGGTCGACGCCAAGCTTGGCGAAACGAGACCAATCCTTTTCGTGCGAAAGCTCATCGTGAGCGAGACCAAGCCTAAAGTCCCGCTTCGGATGCTTCTTGCGGAATGACTCGGCTGCATTAAGTGCGATACGGACCGCTAGGTCACCATCCGTGTGCAATTGGGCATCGAGCCCGCTCAAAAACACTAGCTCAAGAGTCTTGGTAAGAATTTCAGCGCTCCAGTAGGGGTCATTAAGGGTGCTATTGTCAGGGGCCCAGGTATCGTTCGAGCCGCTCACGGGCATCCAGTAGGGTTCGATCAGGGCGGCAGTATTGGCTGGATAAGTGATGACACCGTCAATAAAAGCCTTAATGGCCTGCCATTTCAGAGTGGGTTTGGGTCCAATAGCCGATTTATCATGGAAGGCAGATACGGTGTCGACAACCTTCTTGACTACAGACGACACATTTTGTAGACTTGGGGCCTCGATGCGGTAGTCGAAATATGCGCGGGAGCTAAGGCCGCCTTCTTCCTTGATGGCGCTGAATACGGTGTGGTGCTCGTCGCTGGCAGCGGCCTCTTGGAACGTGGTGATGCCAGCCTCTCGCAGCAACTTGAGGGCAGCGCGCCCGGCCTGTTTGTTCTCTTCATCGGACGGCGAAGGGGGGCCGGAAAGAAGCTCTCGCGCATCATCCTGAAGCACACCGGAAGGCTCCTGGCTACCGGTCAGACGTTCAATCTTACCGCCTGCAGGATCTTTTGTGTCGGCGGTGATGTCGGACAGCTCTAGCGCACGGGAGTTGGCGAGGACCGTGTGGTAGTCGCTGGAGCGAATAATGACCGGGCGCTTGGTGTTGAGTTTATCCAGGTCCTTTTTGCTCACGGATCCGCTCTTGTCGATCAGACTGGGGTAGTCCATGTTGACGACCTCGACCCAATCATTGTCTGTCTTTCCAGTTTCGCCATCAATGCACCCCTGGATATGTTCGATGATCTTGTCGAGCGGCAGCGCTTGGTAGCTCAGGTCGCATTTCAGCAGGAAGAGACCTCCCGAAAGCACGTGCATGTGCGAGTCGACCAGTCCAGGCATAGCCATGCGACCCTGGAGGTTGATTACTTTGGTCTTCTTCCCAATGTGCTCCTTGATACTTTTCTGGGATCCGACGTAGGTAATTTTACCACCCTTGATGGCCATTGCCGCCGCCACGCCGTCCGAAGGGCCCATGGTGTAAATGCTTCCATTCTGAAAGACAACGTCTGCCTCTGCAGACTTGGCGGCGCTCGCGACAGCCGCCAAAGCGCCGACGCAGAGAGTAAAGAGGTGACGCGCCATGGTCAAGATGGCCCCGGTGAAGATGTCAAGGAAAGCGAGAGGATATTCATTACATCGGTGATGCCGGCATCGCCAAGTATAAATATCGCCTTGAACTGGGTCTGCCCCATCCAGCGTGGGCCCGGCCTCTGGCGATCGTGCAGGAAACCAAACAAGCTTGAATTGTTGCGATGCCCGTCTTGGCAAGTTAGCGATGGAGGATTGGAGGAGGGCGCCTCCAACACCTTAATCGGCACTAGTGCGCGGCTGGGGCTTCTTCTTGCGTGCTCGCTTACCGGCCCGAGCAGAGACTTGCGCGGGGAAAATGTCCTTAATTCAGGTGCCAAGACGCAAGCGCAATTGCACGTATCCCTGAGGAACACGATGTATTTCTCGTATGCACTGCGTCTCCTGCTTCGATTTGGCCCAGCTTCCATCTCTGGTTAGAGCCTTGATTAGCCTTGCGAGCCCCCATTGAACCCCACGTAAACATCCAGAGAGGCCAACGACATGAGGCTGCCCGAGTCAAGGTCGTTCGTTGTCGGCAGTCTGCAATCTCGGCATGAGCCGATTTCACTGTTGGTGGCTTGCAGCTGAATGGTCGACCGGCCGTGATAACGACGCAGCCCACCATCATTCAAACGCACTCGCCTGATTCCCCTGCATGAAAAGAATGCATTTCCAATCCCATCATTGGCCGAAACCCTTGTGTGGCTTTCCGGGGAAGCAACCGAGCCCTAGTACCGGAGTCCGAAATTCCCGCCTTCACGGCGCCAGCCTTCATATCGTTAGAAATTTGTCAAGAGAAGCTTAGATTAGCCTTCCAGTCCGCTTCTCATTGGCAGTTGGGTTCAGAAACTTTCTACACAACACGCGTGGCGTCCATCCCTCTTGACACGGGTTATCGGCCATTGCGTAACCGAGCTCACCAGTCTCTTTCTCTTAACGGGCTTCTGTCTAAAAAAAATCTAACAAGATGAACACAATTCCCTATTCGTATTCGAAACTCTTCTTTTGCATAGAAACTGCATCCCTGCGGTAGGGAATGGGTTTCTTGTGCATCCTCGTTCCTCCAGCCGCCAAGTCGCCATGGCTCGGGCGCCATCAGGAGCGGTCGTCCTGGTAAGCACCTCATCTAACCAGTCCAATCCAATCCATCAATTTGGTGGTGTTGGTGGAGAAATCAGGATCATGCAGCAGCACTGACCAGTATTCGATCGATCGCTAGGCCACCATCTACACGCTCATTACGATTGCGGCCATCGTCATCGTAGCCCGCATCTACCTTCGGCTCAGGATCCAAAGACGGAAGCTCTTGTCCAGCGATTTGCTCATGATAGCAGCCTGGTGTTCAGCCGTGACATCTTCATCGTTCGACATTGTCTTTAGCAGGAATGGAGTGTTGGAGCCTCAACTTAACTACACCCTCGCAAACTTCGATGGCGATCCGAAAACGCTAGAATATATATTAAAGGTGCACAATTACACACGGCCCTTGAGAAGCCAATCCGACGACACTCGATTTGTCCACTGGGCAGAAAGCTGATTGTTTGTCAATATTTCTAGGTCATGTGGGGGAGCGTCATACCTTTTTTCACTACATTCTATCTCTGCAAAGCCTCTCTCCTATCCGTCTATCTTCAGCTCTTCCCGCCGGCCATGAGAAAGAGAAGAATATTACTTTGGGTGGCTGTGGCATACTGCGTAATAGCGTATACCGTTTCCATACTCTTGCAGCTATTCCTCTGCTTTCCAATCGACAGAAATTGGTAAGCAGCAGAGTTCATTTTTCGCTTCCAGTGCAGAACAAAGTCGGTTAACGAAACTATCAGGTCTATCAGCCAGCCAGAGAAATTATGTGGCGAGAATGTAGTAGCTACAATATTTCAGGTCGCTTGGTCTTTACATTTCTTCGGCAGTCTAATTCGTAAGTGTCGCATTCCTTGGTGTTCAAGATGGTTCAGACAGTCCATGCCCCCATCGATCGAACATCACTATCATTGAGAGGAAAATCATTAACAGCGGTCTTTTTCCAGTCTTCGCACTACCGTTTCTTATTCTTTATAATTTAAACATGCGACTGAGGACGAAAATAGGCGTATACTGCGTCTTTCTCCTCGGATTAATCGACATTGCCTTTTCTTTAACAAGATTTCTCACAATTCAATTAACGAAAGAGGACGACTTTCGTTCCATCACAACTATAGGTAAATCTAACCCAACATCATGTACTCCCATTCAGAATGATGCTTACCAGTGTAATTGAATCCAGAGTTGTGGAGCGCATTGGATGCTTATATTGGACTCATCATTGCTTGTCTACCCTCGCTACGGCCATATCTTCGTCGTAATCTTAAATCATCCTCCCAGTACAATTACAACGAATCAGGTCGACAGGGTAAATCGGTCCCCTCTCGCAGGGTGGCCCAGAGCGGCTTCGAGGAAATTGACGAATCATATTCCATCAGTGCCGAAGACGAGATTCACATGCCAAGGGTCGGACGCGCCCCCGAGTCGCCCGAATTCGGTCCAGACGATGATAGGAAGAGCAACAGAAGCGACATTGAGCTTGTTCATATTAGTATTCCGAAGCCTGGAAAGTAATAAGCGCATATTTCTGTATCAGTAGAAACTACACAGAAGATAATACACCACTTAGACCTATACATTCCCAACATGTCGTATAAAAATATGTACTTTCGCTTAAATTTTGCTACAAGCCCCAAGTTCATTGGCTCCCGAGCCCCTGCTCTGGTCTAACAGGGTTTTAGCCTAAACTGTTGAATACATATTTCAATGCTATTCTTTTCATGGACCAAATATTATCGAGAATATATCTGTTTACTGCCAGTTAATTCATATCTTGGCCTGGCTCCATCTTCCATCTGGAAATATGAACATCTGTCATGAAACATGCACCGAACAAAGGTAGTAGAAATCCCGAAAGACAGCAGGGTCCTGTCGAATTCGTCCTGTTCTCTCCTCCTTGTACCACCGTTGCCTTCAATTTGTGAATTGCACGTGTCTTCATTCCACTTCTAGCAAGTATCATTTTGCATTCAGCGTAAACCTGTTGAACATCATGTCAGAAAGTTTGCCCAATGACTTAAGCATGTACGTGAGACTCGAGGCTTATTAAGTATTACCAACATAAGCTTATGTGCAGTTTAAGGGCTGAGATACGATAAGAACCAAGCTTCTCTAACCCAATGACAAGAGAGAGGAGGAAGTGATCTGTAAAACTATGCTGAGTTCCACAAACCTTTTTTTACCAGAATCTGCTATCAGGTCTAGAATTGCTGTGGTGATTGAATCGGGGTTTTGTAGAATGCAAGGTCAAATGTGTTAGCCCCTATAGGGTAAGCAAAAATTCTCGACCGAATTTTTTGGTCCATGATGGGCAAGATATCAAAAAACGTGATTTGCTTGTAGGTCCCTTAGTAGCACAGGAGATCATGTGTTCCTCTGAAACTTAAGAGCTATTAGGGTTCTTTCTGATGGTGCTGGTGCAAAGCATGACAGGTCATTGTTGGTCCAGGGTGTTGCGTACTCTACCCACTAATTAAAGACACCGTTTGTAATGGACCAATTGGGTGAATAAATGGTAATGTAACATTAATACAGCTTAGAAGTGTCACTGCCATTGAAGTCGCAGCCCCAGTGATGGAATACCGGTTCAATATCTTAAGCTGGAACATGATGATATATCATCTATCCGTGTTACCCTGAAATACTGTCCTTTACAAGCTGAACAACGAATCGGCCCATTTGTACGTAAACCTCTGGTTTTTTCAAATAAAAAAAATCGTTATTTCTCCTTTCTTTTTCTTTTTCTTTTTAATTTTCGGACTGATGTATGGTCGGTCACCTTGACACTAGAATACAGGTGTACCGAGGCTTACCTGAGGATTGAACGCGGTTTGACTACTCAGCCAAGACAAAAGCTACTAGACTTGCCTTTTTTCTTCCTTTCTCAAATTTTTTTGGCGGTGGTTATTCGCATGGTCGAAAGTCTGACATCATCGAACGATCCGAAGGTGCCGAAATAACCTGAGAGGATACGTTCAAGGGCTTTTAACATACCGGCTTTATTCTTTCTCTCTCTCTCTTTTTTAAAGTCGGATTTAACTCGAATTGATACCTGGCCTGTGGAAGTATTTGTATGGGCATGGAAGGAAGGGCAGAGGCGATAGATGACGCATGACGTTGTATTCACCTGCAAGGAGATTCTTGGCAGGCTAAGCTGTTTTGGGGGTGTGAAGAAAATGAACAAGGCGTGTCGGGATGACTGCTGCAAGATAAAAAAAGAAGCCATTTGTTGTTCAATATACGAAGAGAGTGGAGGCTTGAGAAAATTGTGTCATCTACTTATAGAGTGAGATGGCGTAGCGCAAAGCCGCGGTGCTCAGGTCAGTGGTCAGATGGTCGGGAATTTTCGTATGCCGTTTTTGGAGCCAGATCTGACATGCATGGTGAATTCTTGGCGTGGGCTGTCATGAACATGCGCTGACCAATGCCAGGGGCGGGACGGTCGCCGTGCTGATACTCGGCACCTTCTTCTTTCTCGCTTTCTTACTTTTCTCTTCCTGTTCTGAAGCCTCTCACCGTTTCAGCGCGCGTAAGAGGATGCGATCGGCAGACATGGTTTTAGTGGGGGATCTGGGTCGAGGCGGATACAACGGGGGTTACAGCGGTGGAATTTTGGGTACAAAGTAAGCATGCTGGGTTTAAGATTCTGAGTGCTATTCGCGGCTGGTTGGCCATCCTCGTCGAGGTCAGGGGAAGCTGTGGGGGGGGGGGGGGGGGGGAA